>BLSH010398068.1:401450-408950 GCA_018402905.1 Glandirana rugosa | reverse complement strand
CCTAAATAAAACCACAGCAATTGTACATATCTTTCCAAAGCTGTGTTGACAAGTTAAATTTTATTCAGAATGTCATTTTTATTTCATGCAAGGTCATGATCAAATGAGTGCAACTGTAAAATTTAATTTCCGTTAAGTGTTCTGCTTCATCACTTTTCTACAAATGTTAATTTCAGTTCTGAATAAAGGTGAGGTTACAGCAAACAAAAGTTTCATCCACGTTCGTTAAGTACAATTTCTTGTTTTCTTGAGCAACCAATCAAATTTCCTGTTTAATATTTACAGAAGGGTCTGGCCAAAAAGAAATGTAGAGTCTGATTGGCTGGCACAGTGCTCCCTTTAAAGTCTGGCTCCTGAAGCTTCACACATAGAACATTAAAGATGATACTTACCGCCACTGCCTTCAGGGACTGCACAATAATCCAGTGAATCTCATCAAAGAGTTTATCAGTGACTTCTCGTCCTCTCGTGCTCTCCAGGTACAGACGCAAATTACTGACCGTCCATTTCCCGCCGTGGATGTGATTGTAGTCATCCTAGAGAAGACACTAACAGGTTATAACCCAGCAAGAGGCCTCAGGCTTGGCTGTAATGTACTGGAGTTTGATTTAACAATCAATTCTACCCGCTAGTTGGACGTCACATCTACAGAAGATGTTACAGCTTCCTGTATTTCCCTCATTTTGTAAAACATTTTATTATCCCAGCTCATATCTTAGATATATTCTGCTTTTATTCTTCCTTGCAATTTTGTAAAAGAAATTATCAATGTTAAAAAAAAAATTTATATCACATATTTATTATTATACAGGATTTATTTAAATGATACACACACCATTCTGTAATAAAATGGTATTGAAAATCACCTTTCCATTTTAATCTGCAACCAACTGTAATTTCCTTAAGACCCCCTTCACACTGCGGCCGGGGGTCTGTTAGCGGTAAAGCGCTGCTCATTTCAGCAGCACTTTACCGCTGTTTAAGTGGCGCTTTTTGGCCGCAAGAGTGCCACTTTTAACACCAAAGGGGTTAAAAATGCCCGTGTTGCAGTGCTTTGGAAGCACTTTTCAGGTGCTTCGGAATTGCTGCCCATTTATTGCAATGGGCAGGGGCGTTTTGGGAGCGCTTTATACATCGCTCCCAAACCGCCCCAAAGATGCTTCTTGCAGGACTTTTCTTAACGTCTTGCAAGCGCACCACCCCAGTGTGAAAGTACTCCGGCTTTCACACTCGGCGGCATGGGAGGCAGTTTTCAGGTGCTTTACAGGCGCTGTTTCTAACGCTAAAACACCTATAAACTGACTCCGTGTGAAAGGGTTCTAAATCCTACCTCCAGGGAATGCAAAATTCCACCCTTTGCAGTGGGACTGCGAGGGTTAAATGAATGTTTATGTCTAGGATACTACAACCAGGCATCTTGTTCTGTTTTTACGGCACACTGCCTGCATCATAATTGCACAGTGCCTTGCCATGGTGGTGACTCCCATGTGCCACGGCCTTTCAAGTAGCTGGAGAGCGTGAACCCAGAAGAAAGACCAGAACGAAGATAGGGAGTGCTGAGAGCGCTGATAGCTCAGAGCTGTAGGGCTTCCTTTTACAGTTAAGTCTGTCATCATCTGCTATTATGCAGTGCATTCTTGCGCATTATGGTACCAACCACCTGAGGCCAGTTTAGAAAAAAAAAAATCAGCGTTTAATACCACTTTAAATTTGAGGCTCTGCTTTCTGCTTGCAGTGCTACACGATGTTTGTACTTTACTACTACTTCTCAAAAAAGCCTATGAGCCAGTGGATTCACTGAAAACAATGCTCTCCCTGTGTGGCTGACTTCCCAACAGCTGTCAAGAAGGAAGGTGGAGTGGCTGTTTGCTCCCTCTAGTGGGTAATCTACAAACATTAAATTTAAAACAAATATGTGCTGCACTGACAAGGAAAAGACCTGCTGTGCAGGTCTGGTATAGGCCCCTTTCACACAAACCAGATCTGGTTTTGCTCTGCAGGGGATCTGCCCACTGATCTCCTGCTGAGCTAAGCTGAGTGGAGCAGCTAGACGCTTATACAGAGAGGACAGACACAGCCCACTCTGCTCTATGAGCAGCCAGATGTAAACGGACTGGCTGTCCGTTTACATCCGGCTGCCCTCTGATCTGGCTAGATGGAGGGGAATGGATCCCCTTCCGCTTTTTTTTGCCAGTTGATATTGGACCTGGAGGTAGCTAGGTGTATACGGACACAAGTGGAGGCTATATGTGCTTGTCACCATCAGGAAACCTGCCCTGAAAAATGCCATGCAGCCATCACTGGCGTGTATATAGACAGGAAGTGACAGCAAAAAGGCTGCAAGAGATCATCAGCACAAAGACACAAAAGATGAAAAAATAGATACTTATTAATAAGTATTTTAATTAAAGTAAATTGATTTGAATACACAGTACTTTAGCAAATTAAATGCCATTCTGTTAGGGTTTACATCTACTTTAAAGTTCATCTCTATCCACTTTAAGACCGAGCCTCTTTTTGGAGTTCGGTGCTTACAAGTTGAAACCAGGTTTTTTGCTATAAACCCCCTAACATTATATATTTTTTTTCTAACACCCTAGAGAATAAAATGGCTGCCGTTGCAAAACTTTATGTCACACTGTATTTGCACAGTGGTCAGTAAAGTTAGGCCAATTTTTTTTCCATATTGTGAAAGAATGTTACGCCAAGTAAAATGATACCAAACAAGTCATGCTTCAAAATTGCGCCCGCTTGCGGAATGGCGACAAACTTTGCAACATAAAAATCTTCATTGGCGACGTTTAAAAAATTCTACAGGTTAGCAGTTTTGAGTTACAGAGGAGGTCTAGTGCTAAAATTGTTGTTCTCGCTCTAACGATCGCGGCAATACCTCACGCCGCTTTCATATGTGGGCGGGACTTACGTATGCGTTCGCTTCTGCGCGCAAGCTCGCGGGGACGGGGGTGCATTAAATTTATTTTTTAAAATTATTTATTTTACTTTTTAACTTTTATTTTTACACTGTTCTTTTTTGAGAAAAAAATTTTTGATCACTTTTAGTCCCATCACAAGAAATGTAAACATTCCTTGTAATAGAAAAAAGCATGCAAGGACCTCTTAAATATGAGATCTGGGGTCAAAAAGACCTCAAATCTCATATTTACAGTAGAATGCAAAAAATAAATAAAAAAATATGGGCCCTTTAAGACCATTGGGCGGAAGTGACCTGTGACGTCGCTTCCGCCCTTCCATGTTATGGAGCCGAGTGCGTGGCTTCAGCCGCACACTTGGCTCATGGACACTGGGGGGAGAGGAACCGATCATCTCTGCCGCTGCCGGCGAGTCCGGTAATCAGCGGAGATGACCGGAAAGCGGCGGGAAGGGGGGGCACCTCTCCCGCCGCTGACAAAAGTGATCTCGCTGCGAATCCGCCACTAACACTTTTTCTTGTGCAGAATCGCCTGCTGAAAAAAAAAACAATACCAGGGTTATGGCAGCTATATTCAATTGGCCGCCGTAATATGACGGTAGGCGGTCTTGAAGTGTCTATACAACACTTTTTTGTTTTGGTTTGGATAGAAAGGAAATGCATTGAAACATCAATTAGATTTGTATTGCTGTCTGTGACTATATGGAGAATTCCCCCTTGCTTTTTTGCTCTGTGATATTAGCATAAAAATTTAAGTTGAATTCTGGGTTAAGAAAAATGTTTTTGAAATACAAGAAGCATTTACTATTACTTGAATCTTGCTGTATTTCTTCCGGATCTGTGCAGTAATGCAGTATGAAACTTTAACGCCTGTGCAGGAGCTTCCTGTAATAAAGACCCGTCACTTCTGTTCTCTCTTCTTGTGCAGGGTGACTGGTCTTGGTTCCGCCCCCTCCTGTAGTTTTCTGCAGGCAGACTGTAGTAGGTGTGGCCTGTTGGCTCCCTCCCACAGCTCTGCTCTCTGCACAGGTCATGAACAGAACAGTGGTCACTGGACATTTACAATATCTGAGTATGCCAAGGCATGTGATGTGCACAATGTGGAATTATATCCTTTGTGGCCATTGATGAATATTTAAATTACTGTTTTTGTGCCTGGAATTCAGCTTTAAGGGAATTAGTGCCACCGGTACAAGAAACCACAGAAAGCAGTACAAAATTTGGCTCCAACTCTTCCATGTCCTACTAAAAAAATGTTTTGTCTCTGTTCCTACTGGGGGAGATTTTGCTTCATTTTCTGCCCACAATCTAGGAAGTGAGGAGAAATGTCCCCAGTAAAAAGAAATAAAAACCCAAGGTTCTAACTATTCTCCAGCCAAAACAAATTACAAAAAAAGTTTTGGCTCAAGTTGGGCTAGGAAAAACTCTGCAAATGAACAGGCCATTAAACAACAGCAGGCCATTGAACAGCAGGCCATTGAACGGCGGGTCATTGAACGGCGGGCCATTGAACGGCGGGCCATTGAACGGCAAGCCACTAGAAAAAAAAAGTTCTTACCCCATGTTTCTGAATAGCGACATTTGTTAGATGTACAAACATATTATCCAGCTCACTAGTGCTTGGGGTATATTTTACAGTACAGAATCGACAAAATCCCAGCTTGTACCTACAAAGAAACACAATATTGTTGAAACAGATAAAAAAAAAAAAAAAAAAACAGTGGCTGTTATATTCTGTCTGACAACAACATTTTTTTATATCTTTGAAACTAAAAAAGGTATTCAAAGCTAAAGCACATGATGATGAAAAGGAGAAAAATACAGGACAGAACAGCCCTAAGACCCTATTAACACTGGCATTTTTAATGCTCCTCAAACTCCTAGTAAAGCAGTCTGCAATTGAGAATATGGACAGCACTGTTCACATTTTCAAAATATGAAGCATTTGCGTTGTGTCACATTGCTGCACTATGAAATTTAAAATTCATGTGGAGTTTGTAAGGAGTTATAGCATCTCAACTCCTACTATTCAAGTCTATAGTAATGCACCATAAACATGTTGGCAGACGTTTGTGGCGCACTGGGCCTTGTTCACAACAGCCAAAAAAAATAGGTATCTGGGGTTCATTTTAAATGCACCTTTAATGCACGTTAAACTCACATAGGGTGTTTTGGGAGCACGTGCTAGGCTGGGTTCACACTATGGCGAAGTGGGTGCGGGTTTAACCTCATCCAATTCGCATGTCAGGAGATTTTGACTGGCTCTCTATGGAGCAGGAACACACATCTCCGGAGCGGCTCCGGTGCAAATTGCACAGGAGTCCTGTGTGTTTTCTGGTCCATTTCAGGTCCAAATTCAGCCAAAAATCAGACCTGAAACGGTGAACGGGGACGCACCGAACCCCTGCTGTGAGCCGCTCCATGCTCCAGTCTGAACCCAGCCTTAAACACACGTCAAAAGTGACAAACAATGTATATTAAGGCATTTGTTCAGCATCAGTACTGGACTTTCACTTTTCATTTTTTTATTTTTTTGTTCAGCCAAATAATCAACTGCTGTTGAGTGGGGACAGCCAGAAACTGATCTAAATTCAGCTGGTGGTCCATGCTAAACCAGGCGTATATTGATCAGTGTAAGACTAGCTTAAGAATGATTGAAGTGTTGGTGGAGGGCTGAATTTGGATTCTAAAGATGATCACCAGGTCATGCAGTAAGAACAGTGCTATATGGGCTGATGAATCCAAAAAGTCCTCACTGTAGTACTGGTGCCTATGGATGTTCCACGGATGAGCGTTCCACAGGTGTTTGGTAAAGCTTTATTTGCCACAATAGAAAGTCACAGCAGTATCTGACACGTTTTGAGAGCTCGTAAGTCCCCCTTCATCAGGGTTAAGAATGAAATATATAGATGTTTGTCATTTGACAAGATAAAAAAAATTGCTATATTTCACTGCTTCATTGATTGCAATCTGCCATTTGACCGCGGAGAGCAGACAGGTAGATTGTGAACACAGCTCTGACTCCCCCCATTCTCATGTTCACTGAGCATAGCGCTGAATGGAGGCCGCGGGCGGGAGCTGCCTCAGTGATTGTGGTCCTAGCAACCAATCACCAGCTTGTTATTAAGAAAAGTTAATTTCAGCAGCTTCCTCCTAGCACAGAAGACGGAAGTGACACTATGCTGTCTCCTGATCACAGAGCTGTGTGTGTGTGTGTGTGTGGGGGTGAAGGACACTACAGTGTGGAAGGGGGTGATGTGAAGGGGGGCAGAGGGTAATGCTTTTGGGGGGGGCAGGGATCAGATGACACTGCGTCGAGGAGGTACAGAACACTACTGTGGGGGGAGGGGGGCGAGGACACTGCTATGGGGTGCAGGTGACCCTAAAGTGGGAGGGTGATGTGAAGGGGCAGAGAACACGGCTATGGGGGGGGGGGGCAGTGGGCACTACAGTTTGGGGGTGATGTGAAGGGGCAGAGAACATGCCATCTTTTTATTGGGAACTAGATTTATTTTTTTAAAGGGTGCTGCCTAGACAACCTCCATTTTGCTCAGGTAGATCTCAACCTCTGAAAGGCTGCATTAAAGGATAGGTTCACCTTCAGGAAAATGTTACATATTACACCAATATTTAGAGTGCAACATGTAACATGATCCTAATCATCTGCCTCCCAACACCAGAGCCCCCCTTTCCTGTGACAGCGGGTGGGGTTCCTCTCCCTTTCAGCCACTGTCATATATATCAGGCTACCTCCAAACACAAAGGAACATGGTCCTTTTCAGCTTTATTTACCTGACCTGGACAGGCTCAGAGGTAGGCGGGTGTAAACAGAAACAAGTCCATTTATGTCAGCCTGCCCATAGACCCACATGGATCTTTTGATTAGGTCCAACTGACTGGTGGACTTGATCAGAAAGCTTATGTGTAAGGGCCCATAGGGGTCATCGGACGCGTGACGCTTTGTCCACTTGGGGTGAATTTGAGTGATGCAATCTGCACATCTGTTGATCGCTGGAAAATCTATTTGTGGAAAGAAACAACTTATGTGTTTTTATGTGGACTGTCATTCACTTACCTTTATGGACTTTTTTTTATTATTATTGCACTTTATATTGATTCGTACATTTTGGCAGTTTTTGTTTGCTTTATACAGTGCCTTGCGAAAGTATTCGGCCCCCTTTGAACTTTGCGACCTTTTGCCACATTTCAGGCTTCAAACATAAAGATATAAAACTGTAATTTTTTGTGAAGAATCAACAACAAGTGGGACACAATCATGAAGTGGAACGAAATTTATTGAATATTTCAAACTTTTTTAACAAATAAAAAACTGAAAAATTGGGCGTGCAAAATTATTCAGCCCCCTTAAGTTAATACTTTGTAGCGCCACCTTTTGCTGCGATTACAGCTGTAAGTTGCTTGGGATATGTCTCTATCAGTTTTGCACATCGAGAGACTGAAATTTTTGCCCATTCCTCCTTGCAAAACAGCTCGAGCTCAGTGAGGTTGGATGGAGAGCGTTTGTGAACAGCAGTTTTCAGTTCTTTCCACAGAACTATCTCTGTATAGGG
>BLSH010398068.1:334927-361117 GCA_018402905.1 Glandirana rugosa | reverse complement strand
GTGTGTAGACGTCAACCCCGTTATTCGACATATATGTTGCAGTTATACATATATAGCTTATTGCCCCATCTGCAGATATACATATATAGCTTATTGCCCCAACTGCAGATGTGTGTATATACAGCTTATTGCCCCAACTGCAGATGTGTGTATATACAGCTTATTGCCCCAACTGCAGATGTGTGTACATACAGCTTATTGCCCCAACTGCAGATGTGTGTACATACAGCTTATTGCCCCATCTGCAGATATACATATACAGCTTATTGCCCCATCTGCAGATATACATATACAGCTTACTGCCCCATCTGCAGATATACATATACAGCTTATTGCCCCATCTGCAGATATACATATACAGCTTATTGCCCCATCTGCAGGTATACATATATAGCTTATTGCCCCATCTGCAGATGTGTATATACAGCTTATTGCTCCATCTGCAGATATACATATATAGCTTATTGCCCCATCTGCAGATATACATATATAGCTTATTGCCCCATCTGCAGATATACATATATAGCTTATTGCCCCATCTGCAGATATACTTATATAGCTTATTGCCCCATCTGCAGATGTGTATGTGTATATACAGCTCATTGCTCCATCTGCAGATATACATATATAGCTTATTGCCCCATCTGCAGATATACATATACAGCTTATTGCCCCATCTGCAGATATACATATACTGCTTATTGCCTCATCTGCAGATATACATATACAGCTTATTGCCCCATCTGCAGATATACATATACAGCTTATTGCCCCATCTGCAGATATACATATGCAGCGTATTGCCCCATCTGCAGATATACATATACAGCTTATTGCCCCATCTGCAGATATACATATACAGCTTATTGCCTCATCTGCAGATATACATATATAGCTTATTGCCCCAACTGCAGATGTGTGTGTATATACAGCTTATTGCCCCAACTGCAGATGTGTGTGTGTATATACAGCTTATTGCCCCAACTGCAGATGTGTGTATATACAGCTTATTGCCCCATCTGCAGATATACATATACAGCTTATTGCCCCATCTGCAGATATACATATACAGCTTACTGCCCCATCTGCAGATATACATATACAGCTTATTGCCCCATCTACAGATATACATATACAGCTTATTGCCCCATCTACAGATATACATATACAGCTTATTGCCCCATCTGCAGATATACATATGCAGCGTATTGCCCCATCTGCAGATATACATATACAGCTTATTGCCCCATCTGCAGATATACATATACAGCTTATTGCCCCATCTACAGATATACATATACAGCTTATTGCCCCATCTACAGATATACATATACAGCTTATTGCCCCAACTGCAGATGTGTGTATATACAGCTTATTGCCCCAACTGCAGATGTGTGTATATACAGCTTATTGCCCCATCTGCAGATATACATATACAGCTTATTGCCCCATCTACAGATATACATATACAGCTTATTGCTCCATCTGCAGATATACATATACAGCTTATTGCCCCATCTGCAGATATACATATACAGCTTATTGCCCCATCTGCAGATATACATATATAGCTTATTGCCCCATCTGCAGATATACATATACAGCTTACTGCCCCATCTGCAGATATACATATACAGCTTATTGCCCCATCTGCAGATATACATATACAGCTTACTGCCCCATCTGCAGATATACATATACAGCTTATTGCCCCATCTGCAGATGTGTATATACAGCTTATTGCCTCATCTGCAGATGTGTATATACAGCTTATTGCCTCATCTGCAAATGTGTATATACAGCTTATTGCCTCATCTGCAGATATACATATACAGCTTATTGCCCCATCTGCAGATATACATATACAGCTTACTGTCCCATCTGCAGATATACATATACAGCTTATTGCCCCATCTGCAGATATACATATACAGCTTATTGCCCCATCTGCAGATATACATATACAGCTTACTGTCCCATCTGCAGATATACATATACAGCTTACTGCCCCATCTGCAGATGTGTATATACAGCTTATTGCCCCATCTGCAGATGTGTATATACAGCTTATTGCCTCATCTGCAGATATACATATACAGCTTATTGCCCCATCTGCAAATATACATATACAGCTTATTGCCCCATCTGCAGATATACATATACAGCTTATTGCCCCATCTGCAGATATACATATACATCTTATTGCCCCATCTGCAGATATACATATACAGCTTATTGCCCCATCTGCAGATATACATATACAGCTTATTGCCCCATCTGCAGATATGCATATACAGCTTATTGCTCCATCTGCAGATATACATATACAGCTTATTGCCCCATCTGCAGATATGCATATACAGCCTATATATTATTGCCCCATCCGCAGATGGTTCTATCGATCTACAGTCCACCTCCATGCAACCAATCTGCAGTGCAGAGATGCAATAGACTCCCAGCCATCCTGCAGCCTGGAGAATGAATGTACATTACAAAGCCTGATATATGTCCCAGTCTGTGCTGCCAGCCTGTCTTTCCCCTTGCAGAGCAAACACCGAACTGTGATCTGATCACACACTCACCCTGCAGACAGCTCTGGATAGCCTCCCTGCCATAGACGGCTCACTCATCACTTCCGGGTGGTCTCCATGGTGACTGGGGACGCTGAGAACCACGTGCTCCTGTGTGGAGGGCTGGATGCGAGAGGAGGATCTGTCACCACTTCACACATCACTGCTGCCCAGTGATTCACTCATCTCAGGAGCTCTTTTGTCTCACATCAGGTCACTACAGAAGAACAAAAAAACTCTAGCAATTCTGAGATAAACAACATACATTTCTGACATATTGGGGGGAATTTACTAAAATTGGAGAGTGCAAAATCTGGCGCAACTCTGCATAGAAACCAATCAGCTTCCAGGTTTTTTTTCTCAAATGACTGTGGAGCGGTGCTGCTTTGGTTTTGGGACGACGTCCTATGGCGGCGCCCCAGAATGGCAGCTCTCGCATTCCACTCATCGCGCCAATTGCAGCCATGCCATGTTGCTAGGACACAGCGTGACCCCGATCTCGGTAAAGAGCCAATTACGCAGCTCTTTACCCATGTGATCGGCTGTGTCCAATCACAGCCGGTCACATGTAAATGTGGATGTGTCATTTATCGGCACTCATTGTCTCTCACCGACAGAATGTGTGGCTAGGAGAGCCGATCAGCGGCATCTCCTCGCAGGGGAGACCAGGGCAGGTAATCAGGGCACTGATCATCAGTGCCCTGATTACAGTAAAGCCCCAATAGTGACACCAATCAGTGCCCATAAGTGACCCCAATCAGTGCCCATTAGTGATGCCAGTCAGTGCCTGCTCATCAGTAATGCCCACCAGTGTCTCCTATCAGTGCCCATCAGGGCAGCATATTAGTGCCTCCTCATCAGTTCCACCTAATCGGTGCCACCTCATCAGTGCCCATCAGTTCAGCCTATCAGTGCCCATCGGTGAAGGAGAAAAATTACTTATTTACCGACAGAGACTAAGAAAACCTTTTATTTTCAGTCTTATTTCTTTTTTTTTTAGTAAAAAATAAAAAACCCAGCGGTGATTAAATAACACCAAAAGAAAGCTCTATTTGTGTGAAAAAAAAGATAAAAATTTCATTTGGGTATACAGTGTTGCATGATTTGTGATTCAAAGTGTGAGAGCGCTGAAAGCTGAAAATTGGCCTGGGCAGGAGGGGGGGGGGGGGGGAGTACCCTGGTACCCTGTAGGCAAGTGGTTAACCACTTCCCTACCGCCATATGCAGAATGACGGCCGGGAAGTGGTTCTGTTATCCTGACTGGGCGTAATAAGACGTCCAGCAGGATAACAAGCGGGCACGCGCCTGCAGGGTGCGCAGTGCAGCTAACGGTGGTGTGGTGTGTCAGTCTGACACACCGCATCTCCGATCGTGGTAAAGAACTTCTGTCCGAAGCTCTTTACCATGTGATCAGCCGTGACGAATCACGGCTGATCACAGTGTAAACAGGAAGAGCCGTATATCAGCTTTTCCTCTACTCGCGTCTGCAGAGTAGATGAGAGCCGATCGGCGGCTCTCCTGACAGGGGGGGTCTGTGTTGATTATCAGTGCAGCCCCCCCATAGATCACCACCCAGGACTACCAGGGAGCCCACACAGGACTGCCAGGGAGCCCGACCAGAGAAAGCCCACCCAGGACCACCAGGTAAGGGGCACAATGCTCAACATGGATCGCACTCAGTGCCTATTTCAGATGACACCCAGGACCACCAGGGAATGCACACCTTACAGTACCCTCTATCAGTGCCACCTATCAATGCCCATCAGTGCCACCTATGAGTGCCCATCAGTGCTGCTTATCATTGTCGCCTATCAGTGCCACATATAAGTGCCTCATTATCAGTGCCCCTCAGTGCTGCCTCATCAGTGCCAATCAGTACTGCCTCACCAGTGCCTGTGAGTGCAGCCTCATCAGAGCCCATCAGTGAAGGACAAAATGTACTTATTTATAAAGTTTTGTGACAGAAACAGAGGAAAACTTTTTTTCTCTCAAAATTTTTGTTCTTTTTTTATTTATAGCGCAAAAAATAAAAACCCCAGAGGGGATCAAATACCACCAAAAAAGCTCTATTTGTGGGAACAAAATGATAAAATTTTTGTTTGGGTACAGCATTGCATGACCACGCAATTGTCATTCAAAATGAGACAATTGGTCTGGGCGAGAAGGGGGGTAAGTGCCTGGTATTGAAGTGGTTAAAGGATAAGTTTACCTTTTGTAACATGTTACATCCATATTCAGGGTGTAATATGTTACTGTAGCACCAGCCCCTGCACCTCCTCAGTTCCCCATTGTGACAGCAAGCGGGGATCTTCTCCCCCTTGCTCGCTGTCATCTGTCAACTTAATATGTGGCTGTGCAGGGCTCCGCCCACCTGTCCACGCCATTCATTCACAGACTTCTGTGAATGTGAAAACTACAAGCCTTTGAGGTTGTTGGCTTGTAGTTCTCAATGAACTACCAGGGCGCCGTTGAGTGCTCTAGGTAGGTAGTTCATTATGTCTTCCTTGCAGTGTAACTGCCTGCCCCTATGAGGTACGAGCAGACAGTCTACACAGAATGTCAGCAAGAGCCCTGCATTGCACCCACAATCTGCTGATCGCGGGTTCAATGCTTTACAGGCTCATAGCAAAAAAATAAATAAAAAATGCACATTTTTTTTACTTGCAAAAAGACGTGCATTTATTTTTTTTTTTTTGCAAAATGGAAGTTAGAAGCTGATTAGCTACCATGCAGAGTTGTGCCAGATTTTGCATTCTCCAGTTTTAGTAAATCAACTCCATTATGTCACAATTATTATATTTTTTTTTTCTTGGCTGCAGTGCTATTTCATAAGTCAATTTACTAAAACTGAAGCAGACAGAATACAGAGCAGCTGTACATAGTAACCAATCAGCATCTAACTTTAGCTTGTTCTGTAAAGCAGAACTAAATCCATGATTTAAATTAAGGCTGGGTTCACACTATCCGACAAAAAAACGGTCCAACTTTGATCCTACACTGCTGTGCGATTTACGGTCCTACATGGGGTCAAAGTCGGACCGTTTGTCTGTGAACAGGGATCCGACTTTGATCCCAACAATGCCAGGCACTTTGTGCTCTGGGGATCTTGAAGGGGAACTCCACGCCAAATAAAAAAAAAACTGGCATGGGGTCCCCCTCCAGGAGTATACCAGGCCCTTTGGTCTGGTATGGGTTTTAAGAGGAACCCCCACGCCGAAAAAACAGCGTGGGGTCCCCTCCAAAATCCATACCAGACCCTTATCCGAGCACGCAACCCGGCAGGCCAGGAAAGGGGGTGGGGACGAGCGAGCGGCCCCCTCCCTCCTGGACCATACCAGGCCGCGTGCCCTCAACATGGGGAGTATGGGTGCTTTGGGGCAGGGGGGGCTCTGCGCCCCCCACCTCAAAGCACCTTGTCCCCATGTTGATGAGGACAAGGGCCTCTTCCCGACAACCCTGGCCGATGGTTGTCGGGGTCTGCGGGCGGGGACTCATCGGAATCTGGAAGCCCCCTTTAACAAGGGGGCCCCCAAATGCCGGGCCCCCCACCCTATGTAAATGAGTATGGGGTACATCGTACCCCTACCCATTTACCTGGAAAGAAATATGTACACAAAAAAAACACACAGCTTTTTAAAATATTTTATTAAATCAGCTCCGGTGGTCTTCTCCCCTCTCCGGTGTCTTCTTTTCTTCGGCTCTTTTGCGGGGTCTTTCATCTTCTGAGGGGTCTTTTCTTCTCCTCTGCGGCGTCTTCTGCTCTTTTGCCGGTCTTCTCCGCTGTCCTCTTCCCTCTCTTCTTCTTCTTCATAACTTCTTCATAACTTATATTAACATATCTTAATAAAATATTTTAAAAAGCTGTGTTTTTTTTGTGTACATATTTCTTTCCAGGTAAATGGGTAGGGGTACGATGTACCCCATACTCATTTACATAGGGTGGGGGGCCGGCATTTGGGGGCCCCCTTGTTAAAGGGGGCTTCCAGATTCCGATGAGTCCCCGCCCGCAGACCCCGACAACCACCGGCCAGGGTTGCCGGGAAGAGGCCCTTGTCCTCATCAACATGGGGACAAGGTGCTTTGAGGTGGGGGGGCGCAGAGCCCCCCCTGCCCCAAAGCACCCATACTCCCCATGTTGAGGGCACGCGGCCTGGTATGGTCCAGGAGGGAGGGGGCCGCTCGCTCGTCCCCACCCCCTTTCCTGGCCTGCCGGGTTGCGTGCTTGGATAAGGGTCTGGTATGGATTTTGGGGGGACCCCACGCTGTTTTTTCGGCGTGGGGGTTCCCCTTAAAACCCATACCAGACCAAAGGGCCTGGTATGCTCCTGGAGGGGGACCCCATGCCAGTTTTTTCTTTAAAAATATGGTGTGGAGTTCCCCTTCAAGATCCCCAGAGCACAAGTCGCATGCCAAAGTCGGATCAGTGAAGACACTGATACGACTTTGATCCGACTTCAATGCCTTTCAATGGGCTGAAGTAGGATCAAAGTCGGACAAAAGTAGTACAGGAACCTTTTTCAAAGTCGCTCCGACTTTGAAAAACACATGTCGGAGCAGTTAAGACGGCTCTCATAGGGAATCATTGTTTTTGTGACGTAATGCAACTTGTGCTCTTCATGTCGGTCCGAGAATCGGACTAGTGTGAACCCAGCCTCATACTGAACTCACTGATTAAAGCTGTGGTAAACCACCAAAAGAAGCAGGGTTTTGACATAATGTGCTATTATGTACTACATACTAGACATGTGCAATTCGTTTCTTAATGACTTTTATCGAAATTCGTTAATTTGGACAAATTCAAATCTCCGAAATTTCGTTATTTCAAATGTGAAAATCGGAAAATCCGAAATCCGAAAATTTGAAAACCCGATAATTTGAAAATCTGAAATAACTTTCTAATAACTAATATACTAACTATTAAATTATAGGTATTGGAATTTCCTTTAAAATTTGTCTGTTAGGGATAATTTTCGTATTTTATGTTCAATAACAGCCAAATTTGAAAAGAAATTCCAATACCTATAATTTAATAGTTATTTATTAGCTAGTTATTATTTTGAATTTTCTTTCCTACTTTAGAATTTCCAAATTTTCATATTTCCGACTTTTCAAATTTTTTTTTACTTCCGAATTTCGGAATATTGAATTTCGAATTTTGAATTACCGAAAAAAAAAAAAAAAACACACCGGACTAAAACAAACAAATTTTTGGGCCGTACACATGTCTACTGCATATTAGCACATTATGACAAACTTACCTGCAAATGGAGCCCTCCAGCACAGCTCTGTCACGGCTCCCCTGGAGCTTCTATCTTCATTCCAGGTTAGTGGGCTCTGGTTGTTCGAATGGCTGGGGCCACGATGACTTCACTCCCGCGCGTGTGCACGGGAGCTGTAGCAGAGCACTCTGCATTGCATGGCATACTGTATGCTCTGAATGCAGAGTGCCACTGCACGTGTGTGGGTGACGTCATCGGTTATTGCCAATGTTAATATCTCCTAAACGCGTACCTTGATTGTAAGCTTACCTGTAGGTACAAGTTTAAATACAGACTTTACTACCACTTTAAAATGTTTTCCTAAAACGGTTACATTCAAGGCATGCCTTATATCATAACTGTCACAGTTGCTTGTGCTCTGAACCAAAGCCATCAAATGATTGGTAGACATGTGCACTCATTCGTTTTTTTTTTTGTTTTTTTTTTATGTTTATCGGCTGATTCGTTGTTTTCAATAATTCGTAACTTCGGATGCATTAAAATTCATTACGTTCCATACGTTTAGATGCGGCATTCGTTATTTCGGAATTTGAGAGGAAATTGCTATACCTTTAATTTAATAGTTTATAACTATTATTATAGTTTTTATTAATTATTATTAATAAGTAATCATAATAAAAACTATAATATTGGTTAATAATTTAATTATAATAGAAAATACGAAAAACAAAATGATCCGAATGTTTTTCGTTCTTTCGGATTTTCGAATGTTCTGATCTTCTGATTTTCGTTCGTTCTGATTTTTTTGATTGTCGTTTTTTTTTCATTTTCGTTCTTTTAGAAAATTTTCAAAAGGTTTGTAAACTAGATTTTTGTTCATTCAGATGATCTTGAATGAACAAAAAAATGCAGAATTTTGACGATAAACGAATTCAGAACGAGTTGCACATGTCTAAAGATTGGTATCATAACTGATTGCATGTGCAACGCCATGGCAACTACGGATTAAACAGAGACTAAGTCTGGGTTCACAGTATAGCGATGTCAGACATCACATGTGATTCGCATCGCATTGTTGTGCAGATCACATGCGATGTCTGTGCAATGCATATTCAGCCATACAGATTGTATGGTTGAATTCGCATTGCATTTGGACCAAAATGGTGCAGGACCCTTTTTGTGGTCCGCACTGGAATCGGGTTGCATGGGTGATCACAGTTTCATAACCCATGCAATCCAATTCCTGTACCATTTCACAGTTCGCACTGCATTCTGTGAACCGATCTGGGGGGTGTCTTTAACTTTGTATTGACACCCCGCACTGGATTTGCAAGGTTTCCCGCATCGCACCAATGTGAACCCAGCGTTAATGTGGATGTAAACCCAATTCATAAAATTTGAGCTGGGCACATAGATCTTCAGTGTTTTGTTATCTATCTCCAAAGCCCTGTGTCTCGTAGCTGTCTCTTGTTGCTTTCTTCTGTTATCAGCCTAACAAGTTCTCCATCACATATGATAGAAGCAGCCAGAGTTTTGTGTTGGGGATGGAGCTATAAATAGATTAGCACAGTGCTGAACGATACAACGAACGGAGCTGAGAGTCTCTACCTATGAGGAGAGGGGGCGTGTGCCTTTCCTCCAATCAGCTGTCTTGGCTGTGTGCCCAGGCTTCACTGCAATGATAACCAGGTAGAGAAAATCTGCTAACACAAAGAGCACTTTCTAAAGGATACAGTATATACAGAAGAAGGCAGCAGATATACATGTAAAACTTATATTGGGAAATTTGTTTCATCCCTGTGTATCCAGGGCAGCCATCAGAAATGTTGTGGCTCCTTACACAGCTTTAGACCTGGGTCCCCCCCGTCTGACCACCAACATTCCCCAGGCCTGCCCACAGGCCATCCCACCACATCTGCCCACTGGCCAGGGGAGTACACATGTTGCAGAAGCAGTAGGAATTATACACCCTGTCACACTTACCAGGTGTAGCCAGCCAAGCATGACCCATTGAAGTGAAGTGTGCAATGCATGCTAGTGTGCAATCCAAGGGGTTTAAAAAAAAACAGTGCACAGGCAGCACAGCCTCATCCGATGCTTGCAAAAAGACCTTGCGCCAAACCATAGGTGCTGGAGGTCCCAGTTGTGGTCCAGGGGGCCCTTTCCATGTGACCAAAGTTTGGTATTTTTATAGCCTATGGTTCAGGAGAACGGTGTCCCCAAACCGGGTGCCCCCCTCCCATAGACTCCAATGTTAAGTCCGAAATTCACCTGACAATTGCCGGTCAATGACTGGTCAGTTTGAGAACCCAGTACAACTGAACCATAGGTGCTGAGGGTCCCAAACTTGGACCAGTTGTGGTCTGGGGGGGCCTCTCTATGTGACCCAAGTTTAGTATTTTTATCAGCTAAGGTTCGGGAGAATGGTGTCTCCAAACTGGGTGTCCCCCTTCCATAGACTCCAATGTTAAGACTGATAAAGTCTTTGTTGTAAGGGCCCCTTGAGACACTAGGGCCCCTTACAACAGTACTGCCTGTACCCCCCTGATGGCTGCCCTGTGTGTATCATCGGAGGCTGTTTTCCTCACTGGGTATACAAGAGGGTTTACATCCACTTTAAGCTGATCATAGATAGATGGAACTTTGGGCCAGTTTAGCAGGGATTGTCCAGATTTCAATCCAATTAGAGAGAAGAATCTAATGATCAGCTTCTCTTGAACAGGAACGTTAAACAATTTACATTCAATCAGCACTGAAACCAATTTTTAATTAATAATCACTAAGGCAGGGAAACCGTAAAGGCCTATAAAAAATATATGTACAAAGGTATGTATATGCAATAATGAACATCATAGAAAAATAGTTCCCCTCATAAAATGACTATAGAAGGAACATTTCATTAAAGTGGTTGAAGTAGATTCTCATATATACAGTATATATAAACCATATTATATCAGCTAAAAAATTGGGTCACAAACACAGCCACTATCTCTTAGCAGCATGTAAACTATGCACAAATGTACAGACAGCAATACAAAGCTTAGACTTAGGTTTTAGACTTCCCATTCTCTAAATGTGATTTTATTTCTGTCTGCTGTCCCTTTGCAGATTTGACCTCACTTCCTGTGTGGTAACACCAATGTCAGCTGGACAGGAAGTGAGGGTATATCTCTCTAATGGATCCGGGGCTAGCAATTAACTTGAGAGGGGTACCAATTGTAGCCCTGGGTCTGCAGAGCTCCTTCTGCTGCTGTCACCCACACAGTTTCTCTTCCTCTTTCTGGCTACCTGTGAGCAAAGGAGTGGCCATGTGGGGAGAGGAGGAGAGAGGGGAGATAGGATACTTTGATAGAAGTTGTGCCTGCCCGCCACCCAGGACAGCAGAGGACACTGTGACTGGCTGCTATGCAGCCTGGGAGAGAAAACTGCTGGGAGTCACTTGGAACTATGGGGGACGAAGTCCCTAGGAGAGAACTGCTAAATTCAATGGCCAGTACTTAGACCTTTCTGCTGTTTTTGACACAGTTGAGTATTCAATCCTCCTCGATAAACTCCACCCCCTTGGTCTCCATGACTGTTTTCTGGTTCTCCTCCTACCTATTTCAGTGCACTTTCAGTGTCACATACAACACCATCTCCTCCGCTCCTCTTCCCGTTTCTGTCCTTGGGCCCCTGATATGCTCTCTACACCTTTTCCCTGGGCCAGTTGATAACTGAGCTTGTAATATTTCCCTTCCCGGTGACATTACCATTGAGATCACTGGCACAACCATTGGTCCCTGCACAAATGCCAGGGTGCTGGGCGTAATCCTAGACTCTGACCTCTCCTTCGGCCCCCACATCCAATCACTGGCTAAATCTTGCTGCCTTAACCTTCGCAACATATCCAGAATTCGCCTCTTCCTGACGAACGACACCACAAAACAACTTATTCACTTCTTGGTTATTTCCCACCTTGACTACTGCAACTCCCTCCTCACTGGCCTACCTTTACACAAGCTATCCCCTCTTCAGTCTATTATGAATGCTGCTGCCAGACTAATACACTTTACTAACCAATACTTGACTGCTGCCCTGCCATCTCTGACAATCTCTTCACTGGCTTCCCCTAGCCTATCATATAAAATTCAAATCATATAATTCATATCACCAACCTCATCTGCAGATATCGCCCAAATCATCCTCTCCACTCCTCCCTGGATCTCCTGCTCTCTAGCTCCCCTCCAGTACTTCTCCAGAGCCTCTCTCATCCCCTGGAAATCCCTGCGCCAGTATGTCCGGTCAGCTCACCCTAACCGGCCAGCCTTTAGGCGACCCTTGAAAACTCACTTATTCAAGGAAGCCTACACCACCTCCACCTAAGAACTGTACATGATTTACCTTCATCGGATCATCCCACGCAGCTATTACAGTGCCTTGAAAAAGTATCTCTACCCCATTTGAAATTTTTCACATTTTCTCATGTCACAACCAAAAACGTAATTTTATGTGATAGACCAACACAAAGTGGCACATAATTGTGAAGTGGAAGGAAAATGATAAATGATTTTCACATTTTTTTACAAATAAATATCTGAAAAGTGTGGCATGGGGGGCGTGGCCACGACTGGCATGTGAGAATAAGTGTCTCACAGAGCTCCCTCTCTTTATCCTGTCACTGATCCTCTCCTGGGCTAGTTAGAGTGACAAAACTGACACCGTTTGACTTCTCTCATTGCCAGGATTGCTCCGGCACCACCCGTGACCCAATCCGCGGCCATCATGACCTGCAAAAACAAGAAAGATGCGGTGGCCTCTGAAATCCAACATAGCACCGGCACTTCTGCAACACATCCACCATTGAAAGCACCAAAGGGATCTGACAAGCTGAAAGAATCAGGTACTAAAAGCAAAATCCCCCATGCTATGGGTAAAGACAATCCAGGTGACATTCTCTATTATATTAGGAACCTCTCAGAGCTGCAGGGACAGAGGGCTGATGAAGATGGCTCTGATTTCCCAGAACTGCTTGCAGAGACTGCGTTAAAGACCATTTGGGGGGATTAACAGAGGAGGTTGCTCTCCTCCAGCAGGACCTGCAAAAAATCTGCGAATGAACAACTGCAGCAGAAAGTCGCATCAGCGATATAGAAGATAAACTTCCTCCTTTAATTGCTGAAACCAAGTCTACAACCCGCATGGCACATGAAACTAAAGACAAAATGGATGATATCGAAAATCGGCTGTGCTGAAATAATGTTTGCATAGTGGGGCTTCCAGAGAAATCGGAGGGCCGAGAACCCACAGAATTCGTCGAAAATTGGTTGTTGGAAGTCTTTGGCAAGGAAGCCTTTACACCTTTATTTGCGGTGGAGAGAGCACACAGAGTCCCCACCAGGGCCTTGCCGGGCAATGCCCCCAGACCGATGTTGGCTAAGCTTCTACATTATCGCAACAGAGAGAAGATACTGTGATTGCCAAGGGAACGGCCAAATCTCCAATTCAATGGTGTAAAGGTGTCATTTTACCCCGACTTCTCCGCTGAAGTGCAGCGTCAAAGGGCCAAGTTCTTCGATGTCAAGCAACGGCTGAGGCAACTGGGGCTACCTTATGCAATGCTTTACCCATCTCGGTTGCGAGTAACAGCTAATGGCCGGCGATTTTCTTCAACACTTCAACAGACACGGTGGACTGGCTGGATGTACATGAGTCAACACTACGTCACTGTCCTCAAGAAGATGTCGATGCTTGAAAAGGAGGGATTAGTCCTGGAAAACTGGCTTAGGATGAACAATTATTGAGGCCGGGGACACGATATCTCAGGGAAATGATAGGTATGTTGTTACTTACACTAAATTTTGTTTTCTACTTTCTGCAAACGGGAATCAACTTACTCCACCTTGCACAGCATTCAGGTGCTGCAGGAAAGTGTACCCCTCGGGAAGAACTGGAGGGATCCCACTGTTCGCCTTCTTTTCAATATGGATGATGTACCTCTAGTTACTTGGAACATTCGGGGTCTTGGCACACCTTCGAAGAGGACAATGGTTAACTCCTTTTTATGAAAATACCACCCTGCGATTATCAGATTGCAGGATACTCATTTAGTGAAAGACCCGATAAGTTGTTTGAAATACTGTTGGGTGGGTCACTCATATCAGTCCACTCACACCCCCTATTCTAGAGGGGTGACTGTACTGGTAAATAGGACCTTGACCTTCCAGGAGATACATGCCTCGATAGACGAGGAAGGTCGATTTTGTCTTATTGCATTATTAGGTATACAATATTGAATGTATATTGGCCATGGTGTATATTCCACCCCCCGTTCTCCGTGGCTATCCTTAGGGAGCTAGTGGCCTTTACCCTTACCAGGCCCAACCTCCCTCTGTATATCCTAGGAGACTTTAATGGTATACTAGATCCTAGGATAGACAAACACCCTCCAAATCTCCAGCACGGTGTAGACAAGGGGACTTCATTGTCTAGATTCCTTTCGGATCTGGGCTGGGTTGATATTTGGAGGATGAAGCATCCTGATTGTACTCAGTTTTCTTGTTTCTCCAAAACCCATTCATCCTTGTCCCGCATTGATCTATGTATTGGGAATGTGAAGGCCTTTCCGCTGGTGACAAAGACACAATATTGTGTAAGAGGAATATCAGACCACTCTCCTTTAGTGGTCTGGATTTCGATGCGGGCCTGGGATGCTTTGTCCCCATCTCCTTAGCGCCTAAATGCATTTTGGCTACGTCTTTTCCCAGCGAACAACTCCTATTACCAGACAAATACATTATTTTTTTCTTGACAATGCCCAGTATGAAGATGTACTGGTATGGCGGGATGCCTTTAAGTGTTGCTTGCGAGGAGCCTTTGTTTGGATCATTACTAAGATCAAAATGGAAACTAGAGTTCATGAATTACAACTTACCCAATTGGTTACTAGACTGGAGGGGGAATACTTGACTAATCCATCGGAGCAAACAAGGGCTTCTTGGCTCTCGGCTCAGGATGCATTAGCCAAAGTAATCAGCTCCAAGGCAGAGAAAAAATGATTTTTCTTAATGGTTACTGTCTATGAAGAGGGGGAGTAAACCGACCGCCTCCTGGCTAAAATTGTTAATGTTCGCCCCTCGGCCCCTGCTATAGGAGCCTTAAAAGTGCCCAGCGGTCACATATTACGCCCGTGGGCCGTAATGGAGGAACTGGTCTGTTTTTACACTGACTTATACCCCTCTAGAGTGTCCTACACTCAGGAGGCGCTCCTTACATATTTGTCCTCTATTTCACTGCCATCCCTGTAGTCCTCCCAGAGGCAACGTTTGGAGGCCCCCTTGACATTGGAGGAACTTCAGGAGGCGGTGGGTGCATTCCCACACTCTAAGGCCCCAGGGGATGATGGGATACCTATGGAGGTCTACCAAACTCACTGAGACTCTTCTACCCAAACTATTGGAGATGTACGAGGCGGCTGGGTCTGAACAGAAATAGCCTGAGTCAATGTCTAGGGCTTGTATTACTCTACTCCTAAAACCAAATAAAGTGGCTACTGAAACTTCCTCATATAGACCTATATTGCTCCTTCAGACAGACATTAAAATACTGGCTAAGGTCTTAGCCAGAAGATTGAACAAGGTTATATCTGACATAATTCACCCTGATCAAGCGGGATTTATGCCTAATAAATCCACAGCAATCAATCTTAGGAGGTTGTTTGTGAATATGCAATCTCGGGCGGATAATATTGGCTCCAGGGCTTTTCTACCGCTAGAACAAAGCTTTTGACAGTGTGGAATGGGGTTACCTGTGGGCTGTAATGGAGAAATTTGGGTTCGGTCCTAAATTTATATTGTGGATCCGGCTTCTGTACTATAAACCGCAGGCTACTATCAGAGAGGGGGGTGAGGTTTCTGCACCCTTTGAGTTAGGACAGAGTACTCGACAGGGCTGCCCTCCGCTCTTATTTGCTAAGGCAATAGAGCCATTAGCGGAACAGATTGGAATGCATGATGGCATTACAGGCTTTAAATCTGGCAGTCTGCATGAGAAACTGCTTTTATACGCCAATGATATGCTTGTGCTTCTGGGAGATACGGATGCCTCGTTACGCAATACCATGACTATTATTTCCAATTTTAGAGATTTTCAGGGATGATTATCAACTGGTCCAAATCTTCTCTACTGCCATTGAACCAGATGGACACTCCTCTTGTCATACCTTCATGACCAGTACCAGTGGTTTCCACATTTATATATTTAGGAATTATTAGCTTACAGACTTTTGTTGCTTAAATATCCTCCCTTTACTGACATGATTTAGAGATAAAGTCAAACTATGGACCAAACTATGGCTATCAGTGACAGGGAAACCAAATTTAATTAAAATGCTTTTTATGCCCCAACTGCTTTATTTCCTCCATAACTCTCTGGTAGTAATCCCCCTTAAGATTTTTTGAATAGTGAACTCCATATTTAGGTCTTTACTATGGAAAGGAGGGAGTGCCAGAATTAAACTAGAACAGTTACAGAAGCAAAAGGATGAGGGAGGGCTAGCTCTCCCGAACCCTTGGCTATATTATATTGCCTCCTAACTTCAACACTTGATTACTGGCTTGAGGGAGCATAGCACCCTGGATGAGACGGGACCTGATTCCACACTGTCTATTTTGTTGCACAGCACTGGATCCGCATCTCTGGCAGAGGGACTGGAAGCTCAGCTTTTTTGCAAACCAAACCAGCAATGCCCGACTTATAGGCTCATGCAAAAAATCTAGGACAAGGCGAAACACCTTCAAAAGGTGACTGGGTACACAGACTTTAGCCCCATCTGGGGGAATCAATGCTATTCAGAATTGGCTAAACTACAGCATGCGCCTGTATGGCGGGCATTTGGAGTGACACACCTGAAACATAATCTAGCGAATGGGAGGCTTCTCCCATTTTCTCAGTTACAGGCTAAATATGGCATTCCTGCTAACAGGCTTTTTTATTACTTATAGTTAAAACATGCAGTGGATGCCCAACATTCCCTTAGAGATGCTACACTGTCCCCTACTCCAATTTTCCATCACATACAACAAGAACTTTGTACAAAGGGTTTCATATCTAATTGTTATACAATGCTTTTGGGGGGATATCTTGAGAACTTTCCTAGCTCTGAATGTGAGAAGTGGGAAAAAGATCTTAGAGAGATACCTGGAGAGCTCTGGGAGGAGGCTTTGGAGATGGTGCGCCTTTGCTCTCTTGGTGTGGCGCAGAGACTATCTCAGCTGTATTATATCTTGCTGAGGGTGCACCGCACTCTGTCTGTGTTGCATTCAATGGGACTTCATCCCGATCCCATGTGTGGTAGATGTGCAGGGGGTGTGGGAGATTTACTACATTTGCTCTGGAGATGTCGGAAGCTACACCGATACTGGGGCTCGGTTGTCTCCGCGGTAAATGCTGCCTTACAAGTATCTAACCCCTTAGACCCTAAACAGTGTATCTTGAGTATACTTGATGCAGTAATCCCGGACAAATATGCAAGACAGGCAGCTACTAGAGCTTTACTCCAGGCCCACAAGCTTATTTTGCAACACTGGATCTCTCCTTCTCCTCCATCACTTCAAATGTGGATAGAAAAAAATTGGCCTCATGCTCCGAATGGAAAAACTGATTTATCAGCATAGAGGTAGCCACTCCAAGTTTGATAAAGTATGGAGGGGGGGGGGGGGGTTGGCTCGCATATCCGGGGCTAGCTCCAATAGACCTAGTAATGGACAGACTCTTAATGTAACACTTTCACTAAACTTCTTAGACGTGCTATTATATGGGGGAAGCGTGTACTACTATTCAGGTTTCTAACTACTCTTGATTGTGGAAATTCAAAGGGTGTACTGATTATCTTAGTTTTGGGGTTTTCAACACATGGGGCTCTTTTCACAGACACAGTATCTCACAAAAGTGAGTACACCCCTCACATTTTTATAAATATTTTATTATATCTTTTTATGCGACAACACTGAGTGTATAGCTTGTATAACAGTGTAAATTTGCTGTCACCTCAAAATAACTCAATACACAGCCATTAATGTCTAAATTGTTGGCAACAAAGGTGTGTACACCCCTAAGTGGAAATATCCAAATTGTGGCCAAAGTATCAATATTTTGTGAGGCCAAAATTATTTTCCAGCACTGCCTTAACCCCCTTGGGCATGGAGTTCACCAGAGCTTCATAGGTTGCCACTGAAGTCCTCTTTCACTCCTCCATGACAACATCATGGAGCTGATGGATGTTAGAGACCTTGCGCTCCTCCACCTTCCATTTGAGGATGCCCCACAGATGCTCCATAGGGTTTAGGCCTGGAGACATGCTTGGCCAGTCCATCACCTTTACCCTCAGCTTCTTTAGCAAGGCAGTGGTCATCTTGGAGTTGTGTTTGGGGTCGTTATCATGTTGGAATATGAAGGGAGTGGATCATGCTCTACTTCAGTATGTCACAGTACGTGTTGGCATTCATGGTTCCCTCAATGAACTGTAGCTCCCCAGTGCCAGCAGCACTCATGCAGCCCCAGTCCATGACACTCCCACCACCATGCTTGACTGTAGGCAAGACATATTTGTCTTTGTACTCTTAATCTGGTTGCTGCCACACACGCTTGACATTATCTGAACCAAATAAGTTTATCTTGGTCTCATTAGACCACAGGACATGGTTCCAGGAATCCATGTCCTTAGTCTGCTTGTCTTCAGTAAACTGTTTGCGGGCTTTGTGCATCATCTTTAGAAGAGGCTTCCTTCTGGGATGACAGCCATGGAGATCAATTTGATGCAGTGTGCGGCGTATGGTCTGAGCACTGACAGGCTGACCCCCCTTCAACCTCTGCAGCAATGCTGGCAGCACTCATACGTCTATTTCCCAAAGACAACCTCTGCATATGACGCTGAGTACGTGCACTCAACTTCTTTGGTCGACCTTGGCGAGGCCTGTTCTGAGTGGAACCTGTGCTGTTAAACCACTGTATGGTCTTGGCCACCATGCTGCAGCTCAGTTTCAGGGTCTTGGGAATCTTCTTATAGCCTTGGCCATCTTTACGTAGAGCAACCATTCTTTTTTTTCAGAACCTCAGAGAGTTCTTTGCCATGAGGTGCCATGTTGAACTTCCAGTGACCAGTATGAGAGAGTGAGAGCGATAACCCCAAATTTAACACACCTGTAACCTTCTAACACTAACGAGTCACATGACACTGGGGAGGGAAAATGGATAATTGGGCCCAATTTGGACATTTTCACTTAGGGGTGTACTCACTTTTGTTGCCAGCGGTTTAGACATTAATGGCTGTGTGTTGAGTTATTTTGAAGGGACAGCAAATTTACACTGTTATACAAGCTGTACACTCACTACTTTATATTGTAGCAAAGTGTCATTTCTTCAGTGTTGTCACATGAAAAGCTATAATAAAATATTTACAAAAATGTGAAGGGTGTATTCCCTTTTGTGAGATACTGTATATGTCTTTTTGCTTGTGTACTGTTGTGACATCTCAAACTTTTACCTGATTAAAAATAAAAGAAAAGTGTGGCGTGCATTTGTATTCAGCCCCCTTTACTCTGATACCCCAGACTAAAATCTAGTGGAACCCGTTGCCTTCAGAAGTCACCTAATTAGTAAATAGAGTCCATCTGTGTGTAATTTATTCTCAGTATAAATACAGCTGTTCTGTGAAGCCCTTAGTGAACAAACCACATCATGCAGGCCAAGGAACACACCAGACAGGTCAGGGATAAAGTTGTGAAGTTTAAAACAGAGTTAGGTTATAAAAAAGAATTTGAACATTTTAGGGAGCATTGTTCAATCCATCATCCGAAAATGGAAAGAGTATGGCACAACTGCAAACCTACCAAGACATGGCCGTCCACCTAAACTCACAGGCCGGGCAAGGACAGCATTAATCAGAGGAGCTGCCAAGAGGCCCATGGTAACTCTGAAGGAGCTGCAGAGATCCACAGCTCAGATGGAAAAATCTGTCCACAGGACAACGATTAGTCATGCACTCCACAAATCTGGCCTTTATGGAAGAGTGGCAAGAAAAAAAACATTTGTTGAAAGCCATAAGAAGTCCTGTTTGCAGTTTGCGATAAGTCACGTGGAGAACACAGCAAACATGTGGAAGAAGGTGCTCTGGTCAGATGAGACGGAAATTGAACTTTTTCACCTGACCTAAAAGCAAAACACTATGTGTGGCAGAAAACTAACACTGCACATCACCTTGAACACACCATCCCCACTGTGAAACATGGTGGTGGCAGCATCATGTTGTGGGAATGCTTTTCTTCAGCAGGGACAGGGAAGCTGGTCAGAGTTGATGGGAAGATGGATGGAGCCAAATACAGGGCAATCCTAAAAGAAAACCTGTTAGAGTCTGCAAAAGACTTGAAACTGGGGCAGAGGTTCACCGTCAAGCAGGACAACAACCTTAAACACACAGCCAGAGCTGCACTGGAATGGTTTAGATCAAAGCATATTCATGTGTTAGAATGGCCCAGTCAAAGTCCAGACCTAAATCCAATTGAGAATCCTGTGACAAGGCTTGAAAATTGCTGTTCACAGACGCTCTCCATCCAATCTGACAGAGTTTGAGCTATTTTGCAAAGAAGAATGGGCAAACATTTCACTCTCTAGATGTGCAAAGCTGGTAGAGACATCCCCAAAAAGACTTGCAGCTCTAATTGCAGCAAAAGCCATGTGCTCCCTTGAGAGTAGCATTAGTTATGGTTCACCTGATAGCTGCCCTCGATCCCACCATATATCACACATCCGTAGACACTGGCCAGGCCGGCTCTTGTTTTTGTTCTTTTATTTAGGGGAAATAACTTGGATGGGGAAAAGGGGTGACTGTGGGATGCCCCAGAAATTATTGCACACGACTTCCATATACATTCCTGTATATGCACACTTGCCCTGCAGACCGTCCTTCTGCAAACTGTTACTCCTCACAACTCTCGCCAGCACTGTGCTTGCAGACTATTGCTCCTTCACTACTCTCCAGCACATCACTTCCCAGCTTGAAAGAAAATTTATCAAGCTTCTCTACTCCTTTTTCTTTACCGCAGCTAGCACATGGTGAGTAGGGTTGCCACCTCATCCCTTTAAACCCAAACACATATTAATTACACAGCTTCTAAGGTTAATTTAATGCAGATAAGACACTAAGTGAGTTTAATTACCCCCTTAATCAGCCACAGAACCTGTGTAATTAATATGTGTTCGGGCTTAAAGGGATGAGGTGGCAACCCTAGTGGTGAGGCCTACACTCTGTCAGCAGGACCTCAGGACCACCCATTACAGGCCAGGGATCACGGGCCCCTGAATATGTAGCAAAGTACTTGGGTGCTAGCTGGGCCTTTGATGGACTACAACTTCCAGGACACCACACGGACCTGCTTTCCTCACAGTGACACTCCTGCCACTGACTGGCTCCTAAGGCTTTCACAGAATGTCCACTATTACTCTCCCAGACTGCTCCAGCACTTTCTCTTCCAGCTCCCAGGGTCTGTCACTCACCGACTCCAGTGGACCACTTTAAAGTCCCTCTGCAGCACCTCTGCTGCTGTCCTGTTCCCTTGTGCAACTCCAGGAATCACCTGCACTCCTGGCTGCACCCAAACCTCAAGGTCACCCCCCCCCCCCCAGACTGGGGGGCTTTCTCCCGGGTAGAGGCCTCCACAGCACTTCTGCTACATCGTCAGACTTTCACCCCCGACAACTCCTCCCAGACTGACCCAGCACCGTCCTTCTGGAAAGGTCCAGGGCTTCCCAGAAGAAGGTAGGGGGGTTTAGTGACCTCATCTGTTGGACTGCCCCAGTCCTACCTGTGGCACTCCCCAAGCCCAGAAACACTCAGGACTGCTCCTACAGCCAGGCCCGATTTAAATTTTGCCTCTCCTGCAAAAAAACCTATCTCACAAAAATGCCTACACTATGGGGGCGCTACAAGTGGTTTATTTGTAAAAAAAAGTTTGAAAACCATTTATCATTTCCTTCCACTTCAAAATTATGTGCCACTCATAATAATAATAATAATAATTATAATGGCGTTGTGCGTGTGTGTAAAAGCCACGCATTGGCAAGTGTACTCCCCCGTCTGCTGCCTTTGCAGGTTGAGGGGGGAGTAGGAAAAACTCAGCTGTTTTTACTGTCCACCAAGTGCCTGTGTTTCCACCCACCTTGATGTTAGTGTAAGTACCCAAATCTCCTAAGGATGGGGACCCCTCATAATGGGTACAACAGGTGTGCAGAAACAGAAACTCAGCACAGGGGTGGGGAACTCCTCATAATGGACACAGAAGGTGTGCAGAACTAGGAACTCAGCACTGGGATGATGGAAACCCCTCATAATAGGCACAGCAGTTGTGCAGACCCAGGAACTCAGTGCAGGAATGGCGGGAGCCCCTCATAATGGACACAATAGGGTGTACAGACCCAGGAATGCAGTGTAGGAATGGTAGGAACCTCTCATAATGGACACAATAGGGTGTAGAGACCCAGGAACTCTGTGCAAGAATACTGGGAACCCCTCATAATGGACACAGCAGGTGTAGAGACCCAGGAACTCAGTGCAGGAATACTGGGAACCCCTCATAATGGACACAGCAGGTGTAGAGACCCAGGAACTCAGTGCAGGAATGCTGGGAACCCTTCACAATGGACACAACAGGTGTAGAGACCCAGAAACTCAGTGCAGCAACGGTGGGAAATTCTCATAATGGATACAATAGGGTGTAGAGACCCAGGAGCTCAGTGCAGGAATACTGGGAACCCCATATAATGGACACAGCAGGTGTAGAGACCCAGGAACTCAGTGCAGGAATGCTGGGAACCCTTCACAATGGACACAACAGGTGTAGAGACCCAGAAACTCAGTGCAGCAACGGTGGGAAATTCTCATAATGGATACAATAGGGTGTAGAGACCCAGGAGCTCAGTGCAGGAATACTGGGAACCCCATATAATGGACACAGCAGGTGTAGAGACCCAGGAACTCAGTGCAGGAATGCTGGGAACCCTTCACAATGGACACAACAGGTGTAGAGACCCAGAAACTCAGTGCAGCAACGGTGGGGAATTCTCATAATGGATACAATAGGGTGTAGAGATCCAGGAACTCAGTGCAGGAATACTGGGAACCCCTCATAATGGACACAGCAGGTGTAGAGACCCAGGAACTCAGTGCAGGAATGCTGGGAACCCTTCACAATGGACACAACAGGTGTAGAGACCCAGAAACTCAGTGCAGCAATGGTGGGAACTTCTCATAATGGATACAATAGGGTGTAGAGACCCTGGAACTCAGTGCAGGATTACTAGGAACCCCTCATAATGGACACAGCAGGTGTAGAAACCCAGGAACTCAGTGCAGGAAAGGCGGGAGATCCTCATAATGTGCACAGAAGATGTGCACAGCTGGGAACTGATCACAGAGCTGCTAGGAACCCTTCATAATGAACACAGCAGGTGTGCATACCCGTGAGCTCAGTACAGAGATCTCCCCAAGAGAGTTCCTGAGCGATATTAGAAATGGTTTAACTCTTCAGCATCTACCAAACATTGAATTAGTTCTGGGTGGACTGACCCTTTAATACCACGACTCGCTCTTAAATTTTTCTTCTGTAGCTGTATAATAGAGGAACCAGCTAATGGTAACGTTTAGCCGCATAGTTCCTCTGTATGTGTACAGAACGCTGCTCGCTGCACGTCAGACAAAAAGCTGCGTGGTGACAATGACAAGGGGAGGGGCGTCCAATCTCCACCCCGGGACTTGTAATCCAGCTAAAAGTGAAAGCACCATCATAACAACAGCTTACAAGTGACGCTGCTGTGAGTATCTGCACCTAATCAAGTTCTAACCTCCATATCGTATTTATTTCTCGTGGATCGCCATGTAATCCTATTTTTAATTTGCTCTCTTCCAGGGCAGCTGTCGCTTCCATAAGAAAAAGGTAAATTTGAATTATTTCCCAAATGTTGTAAAATTATCTGCTGTTTAATTTTTTTTTTTTACTAAATTGTTGATGTATATCTCCCCGATGCCTACAATGTGTATGTCTTATTGTGCAATGAGGCACCCTGGCGGTTTCTGAACCAGCCACCAACCGGGAAATGTCAACCCATCCCGGCAATGAAAGGGTTAAACGTGTTGTCCGCTGTCTTTTTTGTGTTTATGTATTGTTCCTGTTTTATGGATTGTTTTTACCACTCGGGATGTCATGCGTCAATATTATTCTAGAAAACAGTCATTATCTTCGAATAACACGTCCAGGCCCGTAGACTTTGCATCAGGGAAGTGGCAGGTGGCTCGTCACCATCCGTGGATTCTTTTTTTCGCTGTAAACAAGGAAGTGGCTGCTGCTCTGAAATAAAACGACGTTTGCATTTGAGGATAGGATTATTCTTTGCAGATTTAAGTTGGTCATATATAGAAGGATCTGTTTCATGGACATGGTTGTAGCCTTGGACGATTTGTCCTTTACCCAACATGCAGATCTGTTATTCTGTACATAATGGGCGATCACCCTGTTACTGCCTGCCAGGGCAGACCAGGGAAAGGCAACGGGTTCACATTAAAAAAAAATAATAATAATCCTGTGAAACTGGATGTACCTTTATTCTGTGCCATTGAGGGCAAAATCAAATGTTATTAGGCTATTTTTCTCTCAAGGTTGAATGTTCTTCATAGAATGAATCAGGAACATAACACAATATGGCCACTAGATGGAGCTAACATAGTAAATACTATTTTTTTGCTATGATCAACAGTGCCATCTAGTAGCTGTTTCTGTCAATGAACATAAGAGAAGTACTATTTATTTCCTATGACCAACACTGCCATCTAGTGGCCCTAATATGTTTTTTTCCTATTTTATTGTTTTCTGTATGAATGAAGAACATTTGACTTGGAGATAAAATAGCCTAATAACATTTGTTTTTGCCCTGATTTGCACAGAACGAATGTACATGCAGTTTCATAGGACAACCAGCTCTGCATTTTTTTTAATAAATACAAGTGTATGCAAAGGCAAATTGTTTAGTTTTGGATTAAGTGAGGAGGGGTTGGCTCCTTTGGCAGGTTTATATTGCTGCCTGTATCTCCACTGGCAAAATTCATCCCCTCTATTTGTCCCGGTGACCACTGACACAGAGGCAGAAAGTGATGAGACATATAGGATTTTAGTTATTGAATTTACATGTTAAAGTGTATGTCAAGACAAAGCTTTTTTGGTTTAGGTGGAGTTGGGAAGGGATAAAGCCGAACTCTAGGCAAACAGCTAAATACACAGGTGAAATACATATATAGGAGCTGTTTGACCTACCAACAAATTATTATTTCTGTTTGTCCAGTCTTGAGATTTACACTGCTCTGTTACATGGTAGAGTCTTGTCTGGTCTGACCTGATTTTTCTCTGCTGCAGTTAGATAATCCTTACAGGTCTTGTCCCACCCCCACCCTGTGACTGGACAGTGAAATGAGAAGCAGAAGCTGATGATGAGCTCATTTCACAGTCACTCTGCTCTCTCCAGCTATCAGCATGCTCCTTACACTACAGAACAGTGTGATTTGTTATACTTCTCCCTCTCTCTGTGCTCTGGTGTGCAGGAATTGCAAGTAACCGATACTAAATTTCAATTCATGCACTTATACTGTTTGCATTAAAAATAAATTAAATATAACAATGTATTCATTATTACAGACCTGAATCCATGTATGTTTTTTTATATCTGATTGGAATTCGGTTTCAAAATCCCTATTGGGTTTTTATTTCTGCTACCTATATTCCTGGGGGAAATTTTCTGTCCTGGAGACACAGCAGGAAATTAGAGGAGTCACTGTCCCAGTGACTAGATTTCATCTTAGAGAGTGATTGGTCTGGTGACAACTCAAAACATTTGGACAAGCTTTAACTTTGCCATTTCAAAATGTTTAATCTGCAGCTTTAATTATCCACTTGCTGACCGCTGTATGTATATGTGGCCTGTCAGTGGGTGGTTATACCAAGATCATGGCTGCAGCTGTAACTTACAGTCTCCCCCGTCTGTCTATCTCTTTCGCTGTCTCCCCCTGTCTGTCTGTCTCTCTCGCTGTCTCCCCTGTCTGTCTTTCTCGCTGTCTCCCCCTGTCTGTGTCTCTCTCTCTCTCGCTGTCTCCCCTGTCTGTCTCTCTCGCTGTCTCCCCCTGTCTGTCTCTCTCTCGCTGTCTCCGCCTATCTGTTTGTCTCTCTCGCTGTCTCCCCCTATCTGTTTGTCTCTCTCGCTGTCTCCCCCTATCTGTTTGTCTCTCTCGCTGTCTCCCCCTGTCTGTCTGTCTCTCTCGCTGTCTCCCCCCCCTCTGTCGCTCTCTCTGTCTGTCGTCCCCCTCTGTCGCTCTCTCTGTTTGTCTGTCC
>BLSH010398068.1:297724-319842 GCA_018402905.1 Glandirana rugosa | reverse complement strand
TCTATTTATTAGAAAAATCAAAAGAATACGTCAGGATTAGATATCTACGATTAAATTACTTGCAGTCATCAATGAATACTTCGTTTAAGTAGGGGAATCCCCAGTTACTCGACCAGTTTTTACAGGTGAATCAAAGAGAGAACCTGTTAAGGGAATGAGACAATAGGGAAGAGGTACGTCCTAACCCAGACAGTTAAGGGGTTTTAAAATTCGGATCACCCAAGACAAGTACTACAACACATTTTACGTCACTGTGTGATACCATAAATTGGTGAACTGTTGACCCGTGAATTTGGGGGAATTGTTGGTGTTGCATGACTGAGTAATTGTCATTCAAAGTGTGAGAGCACTGAAAGCTGAAAATTGGTCTGGTTGTTAAGGGGGTTTAAGTGCCCAGTTGTCAAGTGGTTAAATACCATAGTGTGTCACTGCATTTTACACAACATCATGAACAGAACCCACTAGGCTTAAAATTTTGGGGAATTGACAGACCCAATCCTGCATGGAGAAGGGATAACAGAGTAAGGGAATTGTCCAAGAGAGAAACTAAGTGGACATTTTTGACCAGCTCATTGACCCCTAAGGGGATGAATTTGCTTCATAAGTAACTACTGACGTTCATTAAATTAGCATCTATAGATTAGGACTGCATAAGAAAACTAAAAAGATTATTTATCTAGCCATTTCTGAAGTTAATCTGCAAAATGAGTAAGCTTCAGATAAGGATATCATTTTTTATATACATTTTTTAATACATTTTTAAAATAAATTTTAGAATAAAAAGTGTAGTTGTAGCCGATTACTGCAGTTTAGATTTCTAGAGTGTTTAAAAGATGAATTTTAATATATGTGATTCGTATCATTGTATGTCGTTGTATGTAGATTGCACATTTAATATGATTAGAGATGTCTATCTGTTGTAGATAATATATGTAATGTTTTTATGCACTTTAGCCCGCTAAAAATATCCATTTGTACATATGTGGCTTATCCCCAGATGATGAGGTATAGATGTGGATCAATAGGGTAGAGGGAAATATGGGGTGATGATGATCGCTTTAGACTACCCACTCCTGTATGGCGAATAGGACCAGCAGAGGCAATGAAGGGTTAAGTGCAGTAGATCGATGCTTATAAGTACTGGGACGCCACGCCGTGTAGCCCCATCCTCAGACAAAGTCGTAATGATGAAACTTGTGAGTGTGGGACTACGTGGCGTCCAGTAACGTTTGCTTACCACCCGGGAGATAAGAACAAGGTGTCTGGTGTGGCGACACAATCGGCGACATGACAAATCTTGTAACGGAAGTGCCGTTTTGTCGCCGCCATCTTCCTATACCCAGCATTCATCCACAGTAAGGATAGAGTGAGAAGGCGGGAAGCAGACATCTTTTTACACCCACCAGAGTTTGATTTCACACTTATTTGTAACAGTAAACTGAACTTATATAGCGAAACATAGTAGTTTGAAATGCGTCTCACTGTTTTGATGTTCAATTGTAATAGCAACGGTGTGCTGTCACATTACCAAAGCTGTCAGATCACCAGGCTTGCCGCTGCTTTTAATATTGAACATAAAACCAGTGTCACATATTTCAAAATACTGTATTTCAGTATGTAAGCTCTGTTTACTGTTAGAAATAAGTGTGAAATTAAAAACTCCGGTGGGTGTAAAAAGATGTCCACTTCCCGCCTTCTCACTCTAACCTTACTGTGGACGATTGCTGGGTATAGCAACATGGTGGCGATGGAACGTCACTTTTGTTACGTTTGTCGGGTCACCTATTGTGCCTATTTGTGACAGTATTTCTGAGGGCTGTGTGGATTAACGTTTCAGTGTTATCCGTGAAGCGCTCTGGAGAGTGGTAAAATTTTGGTTCAATAACATCCAGAGTAACTGTCTACTTCCTGGACTGAGATACCAACTTTGAGATGACACAACCGTGTCAATCCTGGTGCTGTGCAGTTCTTGGTTGTGTTCACAAAAGTCTCACACAGATCAACCCCTGCTAGAGGCTCTCACCTTGTGACTTGTTACATTGTTACATGGTTGCAGCCTGATCACTGGGGGAGAGGAGACTGAGTAAATGCATTCTCCTCCCTGCAGCAGACTGATGACATCATCTCAGCTTAGGCAAAGTCACTCAGCTGGAGCCCACGGACAGCTTTTTTAATGATTAAATTGCCAGCTTTTCTGAAAACTGATACTGTTATTTTACATTGTGACGTGTCAGGAATGTATTCCTTCAGACATTCAATGCGAAGACCAGTTTTAATATATAGTATAGGAATAGAAGATGTACAGTAGGAATTCTGCTCATGACTGTATTATCCTGTACATCCTATTCCATGGGCTCCCTTCTGCCGCTGTCCTCTCCGGATTTTGGTGTAAAAAGACATTTAATGTGATCTGTTAATAAACAGGAAGTTGGAGGCGATCGCGACGGTTTTGCCTCCAGGTACTTTGTCTGCATCTGCTGTAACTGTAAATTTATTTTGCGTGTGTGAGAGATTTATAGCCTGCAAGGCAGTTACATTGTTTATTTATCTCAGCATCTATAGTAATGAACGTTTTATTCTGTCATCATATGAACAAGGTCCAATCCAAGGGGATGTAAACACCATTCAGTGACTTGCCATGTCCAATATGGCATAAAATGTACATGTTCTGGGCCTGAAGCCTTGGAGCAAAAGAGTGCAAGCAGATAACGTCTGGCTAACCCGGATATTACAACATATCTGATGGGAGAAAAACAGAGGCTACTACTGGTCTTTTGAAAATGCATTCTGCCTGGCAGTCAAGCCTGACGTAATGGTTTCTATGAGTTGTGAGTCACTGACTTGGAACATGCACTCAGCCAGGGAAGTCAAAACAAAATCAGAAGTCCATATATATGCAAGCTTTCATTCACTCAGGATTCAGTATTGAGGCCATTAGTTCAGCATGACAGCCAGGAAACTAACACATCTGCACATAATGGAGCAGTAGGGCCCATTCACATACATTACATGCGTTGGTACACTGCCATTCAGCAATGGCGTGTGAGTAATAGAAGCGGGCTGGGAAGAGGGTTAGTTGGAAACGTTTGGAGCAAAATAACAAAAGTCTCTTTCAAGGGTAAGTACACTTTTAAACCAACTGCACTTATTCTTTTTACCTTCCTTCCATGGTCTAACCTAGCCACCCCTACCCCCAAATCCATACTGACCTCAATCCAACAGTCGGCGCCTCCAATGTTTATTTACATTCAATGCCAAGAGTCTGCAGTGTCCCAGCTGCACCTGCATGATACGGAATCCTATGCGGCTTCTAGACCTACAGACGTCTCTGCTGGTGTACTGTGCAGGCGCGGCCAGCACTCTGCAGACTTTCAGCGCACAATGTAAACGAACACCAAAGTCTGCGACCATTGGATCAAAGTCAGTATGGGCTGGGCAGAGTGGGCTAGGTTAAAGATGAATTCCAGGTATGGATATTTCATACATAAGGTCATTGCTTCAACTTGAACCAATTTAATTAACTATATACAGTGCCTTAAAAATGTATTCAAATCCCTTGAAATTTTCCACATTTTGTCATATTACATCCAAAAATGTAAATGTATTTTATTGGGATTTTATGTGATAAACCAACACAAAGTGGCACATAATTGTGAAGTGGAAAGAAAATGATAAATGGTTTTCAAAATGTTTTACAAATAAATATGTGAAAAGTGTGGCGTGCATTTGTAGTCAGTCCCCCTGTCATTACTTTGTAGACTCGCCTTTCCCTGCAATTACAGCTGCAAGTCTTTTTGGGGATGTCTCTACCAGTTTTGAACATCTAGAGAGTGAAAATTTTGCCCATTCTTCTTTGCAAAATAGCTCAAGCTCTGGCAGATTGGATGGAGAGCGTCTGTGAACAGCAATTTTCAAGTCTTGCCACAAATTCTCAATTGGATTTAGGTCTGGATTTTGACCGGGCCATTCTAACACATGAATATGCTTTGATCTAAAACATTTAATTGCAGCTCTGGCTGTATGTTTAGGGTCGTTGTCCTGCTGGAAGGTGAACCTCCGCCCCAATCTCAAGTCTTTTTTGCAGACTCTAACAGGTTTTCTTCTAAGATTGCCCTGTACTTGGCTCCATTCATCTTCCTATCAACTCTGACCAGCTTCCCTGTCCTTGCTGAAGAAAAGCATCCCCACAACATGATGCTGCCACCTCCATGTTTCACAGTGGGGATGGTGTGTTCAGGGTGATATGGAGTGTTAGTTAGTCAGACATAGCGTTTTGCTTTTAGGCCAAAAAGTTCAATTTTGGTCTCATCTGACCAGAGCACCTTCTTCCACATGCTTACTGTGTCCCCCACATGGCTTCTGGCAAACTGTAAACAGGACTTCTTATGGCTTCCTTTCAACAATGGCATTCTTCTTCAGATTTGTGGAGTGCACGTAATAGTTGTCCTGTGGACAGATTCTCCCACCTCAGCTGTGGATTTCTGAAGCTCCTCCATAGTTACCATTGGCCTCTTGGCTGCTTCTCTGATTGATTCTCTAATGCCCAGCCTGTCAGTGTAGGTGGATGGTCATGCCTTAGTAGGTTTGCAGTTGTGCCATCCTCTTTCCATTTTCAGATGATGGATTGAACAGTGCTCCCTGAGATGTTCAAAGCGTTGGATATTTTGCTTTAAACTTTTCCACAACTTTATCCCTGACCTGTGTGTTCCTTGACCTTCATGATGCTGTTTGTTCACTAAGGTTCTCTAACAAACCTCTGAGGGCTTCACAGAACAGCTGTATTTATTTGAAGATTAAATTACACACAGGTGGACTTTATTTACTAATTTGGTGACTTCTGAAGGCCATTAGTTCCACTAGATTTTAGTTAGGGGTACCAGAGTAAAGGGGGCCGAATACAAATGCACACCACACTTTTCAGATATTTATTTGTAAAAAATGTTGAAAACTATTCATCATTTTCCTTCCACTTCACAATTATTTGCCACTTTGTGTTGGTCTATCACATAAAATCCCAGTAAAATACATTTACTTTTTTGGTTGAAACATGAGAAAATGTGGAACATTTCAAGGGGGTATGAATACTTTTTCAAGGCACTGTAGCAAACCTGGCTGATGTCCCTGGAAGCTGGAAATCACTGAATTGTCTGCATGGCGCCTGTACTGAGCAGGTGACCTCCTGTGATCAGAATGTAGCATGGGCATGGGACCTAGAAGCAAGTGAAGATCATTGGATTAATGGTGTCATTTCCAGCTTCCAGGGGCACCATCCAGGTATGGTATACACATAGTTACATTGGTCCAAGCTGTATAAAAAATCCATACCTAGAATTCTTCTTTAAGACAGGGTAGGGAGACAAAAAGGATAAGTGCACTAAACAGAGTGGGCTTCCTGACCGTAGAATAGTCACAGGGTTTTCTGAATGTAATCAATTGCATGAAGGGTCTCTTTAAGGATCAGGGCTGGGGATTGATGTGAACGCTCTGTGTTTGGATCATGAGTTCAGTTTAATGTGAACCCTCTCAGCTGACATGACGTGTGATCTGGGGACAGTGGATAACACAATGGCCGCTTCTGTTTTAGCCTGTGGGAAGAAGGCAATTAGAGTGACAGCTGTTCAGCGACGCGCAGAATAGTCTTTGTGCTGCAAAGCTGTGTACATGTCTGGAGACAGTCCATGGCCAGATAGTAGCACCCTCTGCTCTGCGCACAATACACCTTATTTCCTAACAAAGAGCAAATGTGCCCAGAAATAGAATTCATGTTATTGTCTGATGACATCTATACAGTCTAATTACCTGGAGATGGATTTACGTACAAAGCAGACAGGAGGGAAGGGAGGGTGCAGCATATCAGACACTTAGTATTTATTGCATATTTTTTTGTTTACTTCCCATTAAAAAAAATAAAAAAATACCTGGCCTGTTTGGGCTCATTCACCATGTCCAAGGAGCTGCTTTGATCTGCAAACATTAACTTAAGCTCAAGGCGGGGGGCACACAGATGAACTTTTATGGTGTGGTGCATAGAGTTGAATTTGTCTAGTCAGCTTATTTTCAACTTTTAAAAAGTAAATGTCTTGGCTGAGAATAGGGGAGGTACATTGTCTGATAATATATATTGTATGTTAGAAAGGCCACTTTGTGCACCCCTCTGATTTTGGTATTGCTTTTTTTTTTTTTTTCGTAGCCAAGGCTTATCTCTACCAGTCTAAATCTAAATCTAACCCCACCCATATGCCTTCCCCATTTCTCAGTGAAATTGACCAATGAGGATACTGTCATTGTACAGCGAGATAGTGGATAGGGTTGCCATCTCATCCCTTTAAAACCAAACACATATTAAAGTGGTTGTCAAGTCATGACAACCACTTTAAATTACAGGTAAGCCTTATTGTAGGTATGGTTTAGGAGATATCCCCTGTATCTGCATGTGCCGACGTCATCGGGTGCCGTTTCTTCTGTATTCGTGCCGTAAATGATGGCTCCCGTGCGCATGCGTGAGAGCGACGTCAGCGCCGCTCTGCCAATCACAGCGCTGGAGCCCGCGCTGTGATTGGACGGAGCCACAGACCCAGAAGAAAGATGTCGCCCATCACAGCGGTGTGCCGAGACCGCTGCAAAAGCTTCGTTCCAAGGTAAGTGTTTCATAATGAGCTAGTATGCGCTGCATACTAGCTCATTATGCCTTTGCAGGTTTTTTTTTTTTTTTGGGGGGGTGGGGGCGGCTTTACAACCACTTTAATTGCACAAGTGCGGTGGCTGATGAAGGTGGTAATTAAACTCAGTTGGTGCCTTATCTGCATTAAATTAGCCTCAGAACAACCTGTGTAATTAATATGTGTTCGGTTTTAAAGGGGTGAGGCGGCAACCCTAATGGTGGATGCATGGGGCATAGTCTAAAAGTCAGGGAAGTCAAGCCCTTAGTAACTAAGGATGGGCTCAGGCTTGTTCGGAACTGAATGTGCCCGAGCCCGCCAGGAAGTGAACCCTGCACTGCGCTAATCACAGGCAGTGAGACATTTGCCCGATGCGCGGCTGCAGTGATCGGGGAAATGTCTCACTGCCTGTGATTAGCGCAGCACAGAGTTCACTTCCTGGCGGGCTTGGGAACGTTCGGTTCCGAACAAGCCCGAGCCCATCCTTATTAGTAACAGAGTGAAACCATAATCAGAGGGGCACACAAAAGAGGATTTCTTTAGATTAAAAAAACTTTGCAAATCTTGGAAAAAAAAAAAAAAAAAAACTTTGCAATTTGCAGCACCTGTTCCCAGGCATGTTGCTTTAAAAGGTTTTAAATGACTGACCGCTTCTGTTTCTGTAGCTATAATCCATATACCTTAAGAGCTGGTTCACACCACAAAAACACACTCCAGATCCGTTATGGACGCGTTTCTGCATGTGTGTTTTTAACACATTTTTGGCGTGTTCCGGTGCGTTTTTGATGCATTCCAGGTGCTTTTTTTTCTTCTTTCTTTTCCTGTTTTTTTCACTGTACTAGGGTCCAGTGTGTTTTTGTTGCATTCCGGTGCGTTTTTAATGTGTTTTACCACGTTCCAGTACAGTCCAGTGCAGGAAAAATGCAGCATATTCTACTGTTTTTTTCTGGAACTGGAAAGCCTTGGAACTGACTGCACTGGTGTGAACTATGTCATTGGAAACCATATAACCTATTTTCCATGTGTTTTTGATGCAGAAAAAAAACACACGGGACTGCATGTGGTGTGAACTGGCCCCAAAGCTGATTTTAAAGTAAACTCTTAAATACACAGCTTAAACCAAAAATTTGGAGATTTATAGTAATGGTAAAAGGCTGTTGAGCTAGTTGCCAGACAGAGCAGCCATGTCCTCAACCTCTGCCATGTCCTCGACCTCTGCCATGGACTACATTGCAGTTGAGTGATAAGTTTGATCCCGGACAAACCACCAACCTGTGGTTAGCTCACATGTGGTCATACCTGTGCTCTTCCCTTCTGCAAGCATGTTTTAAATGGATACTGTAGTCTGAAAACACTGTGCAATGAAGCATACCCCTGATATATTCAAAACGCTTACCCTACAAGTACATTTTGTGCTGCTGTACAGAGGATTACAGGTGGTTCTTATCAGAACATATTCAGGTGTTAATACATGTTCTATGAAAAATACATTACATTTTTTTTTTTTTATTGAAAAACAAAACTAAGTAAACTTTATGTTTACATTTTCCTAAATTTTAGGTTTAACATGATGACTTTTGTGTTTTTTGCAGACATGTCCCAACACATCTCAGGAAATATCACATCTACCTGTTATGTTGGCTCCCACAGCCACGTAAACAGACGGCAACAGTCCCTCCTCAACTTTGATACCTCCAACCTCAGGTATGTCCTCACTTAAGAAGAACTCATCACATCAGCCTCCATCTCCTGAGCTGTACTGATTATCTTGCTGTTGTCTTCTGTACAGTGACTAGAACTGGTTATGTGGCCAAGCTTCCCTCTCAGGCTTCTCACATAGGCATTTTGCTTTCTCTCAAACTTTTCTTTTGAGGACAACTTTTTAGAGTTAAACAAATCAATAAACATCTAATGCTATCCAAGAAACTATGGAGTAGGGCTGAAGTCCAGATGCCCACTTTGTATAAATCTAGGCTTTATATAATGGCACTGCCGTCAGATTTAGCAAAATACAGGGTTTCAGGGACAGACCTGTACCTCTGGTCACAACATTCTTCTCTGCTATACAGGAATACCTGGCCGGCCTGCATATTCACAAGGCTCAGGAGATGGTGTACCAAGAACCATAGTTACCGGCTATAAAGGAGTGGTTTGGACTTCTGTTTAGCAATACCTGGATGTAAAATGAAAACCTGCAATAGGCTTCTTCTTCTGTATGTAGGACTGCATTTATCATATCTTACTGTTGAATATGTTCTTGCACAGACGCCTCCCCTTATGCAAAATGTATAACCAGATGACTCTTGTGACATCAAAATCTCCTAAGAGTAGTGGGACTTGCCACAGTGTAGCCTTTTCTAGAGTTCAAGCTCCATTCAGTCACCTCAAGCCTTCGTAGCCAATCCCAACTGAGCCACTTAAACTCCCTGTTTAGGTTGATGCCCATTAGATGCAAAGCTTCCAGCAGTCAAGGCTCCCTTTCCGTAGGAACGGGGAGGGCCTTCATTATTGGAGGCAGCATGTTTTTATACACTGGGCAACATTACACCATGAAGAAAGAGAGGTGGCGAAGAGGTAGCTACAAAAAAGGCTTGTTACATCTTTGAGTAGCCCCAGCATACCACTCTCTGTAGTTTTTTCTTTTTTTTTTTGCTGGATGTAACTACAAGTGCTAAGAGAGAGCAAGACAGTCAAAAATACCACAAATTGTACACTTCATGGCTTTATGTGCTTCTTTATGACCCTTTTGTTGTAGGCAAAGGTCCACAAGTGACCAGCTGTAGTAATGGCTCTGTCTGTATCCAGTCTGATGCTTGATTTTCTTTCACAATATTTTTACTGAATAAAGACAAGCTCACAAAACAATGAACTAAAGCCAAGGCCAGTGGCGGAAAGTTTGAGAATGGTAACATATATACCGCAGATAAGTAGGCCTATTATATAATTTAGACAGTAACTACAGATAAAAAGAAAGTTAACAAGGTAAGGATGCCCTGGTACCTTCACGGTCTGTAGGAACATTACTAACCATGGTACTCCCTATATTCAAAAGCCTAGAAAGTATGGCAAACAAGCAGTATTTCAAAGATCATCACGTAACAAATACCATACGATACCTGAGATTGACCTATATTTGTAGATGAAAATAAAGTCCAGGGGTCCTCACAAGGACCTAAAGATAAAATAAATATATAAATTATATATATGAGAAGAAATAAATAAAAAGAGCAAAAGGGAGGGGGAGCTATCCCATAAACTTCCTGATGTGCAGGAAAGCTTCACCCCCACTCAAACGCCAAAAAGCTATACCTCAAAATAAGGGGTGAAAAAAGTGACCCCACACACAGTTAACAGACTCCACACACTGGCAGCCGGTGGTAAATAACCATAAATAAGAAATAAAGAGAAAATAGAGAAAGAAGGAAAAAGAGAGGAACAAGAAGGAGAGTAAGAGTAGGAAACCAACGAAAAAGGAGTCATGCAGAAGAAAGTAAGCCCCACCCCCGGGGATCTAAGGCCAGCCCTGGCAGACACGCTAGAATTTCCTATGAGTCCAAGAAGTAAGAAGGCGGGCCCATCACTGGAAACTGATCCATCCAGGGTTGCCAAATCTTATGAAATTTGTCCTTAGTGTCCATGAGTATTGCCGTAAGCTTCTTGTTCATCAACGTACCATGCACCTGATGCTTCACCTCACTCTGTCAACATAAAGTCACACTTTAGGTTGGCCTGTCCAGTTTTCTGCACAAACCTTTGGACCTCCTGGATCCAAATGGCCTTTATTTAATAAAAAATGTTTGCATACATACTTTTTCCCTTTTTTCTTCTTTCCTTCCTCCTGGTCATGTGATGTCATGCGTCCTCTTCCCACTCTTCTTACTTAGACTTCCTTTCCAGCAGATTTTCCCAGTAGGCCCATTATGAATTGGTGATGTACCCACAAGGGGTAAGGCTATGATCCTTGGACTCGCAGGTTTTGGGTTGAATTAAATTTCAAGGTCCCATGATCTCACAATATTTTCCCATTTACAGTTCTGCTGTGCAGATCGGTCAGAGGTTGGCAGTAATCGGTGATGAATTGAACAGAGCATACGAGGCAAGGATCCCAAACAAGATGGCGCACATTATCCGTGAATCAATGTACGTAAGGGCCTGTTTATGAGCACCGTGTGGTATCAGTGTCTGTAGATAGGTGCATGTTGCTGTTTACTTTGGCTGCGCAGTGTTTGTTTTAGAAAGAGATTTTTATTTTATGGCTTCGATCGTGACGCCGAGTCCTGTTACAAAGGTCAGCCCATGAAATTCATAGCAAAACAATACTAATTATCAGTCTTATGTTTAAAACCAAACTGTCGGCCCCTTTTAAACCTTTTAAAGCAGAAATGCTGCCTAAGAGCTGTAATTTCCTTTTTTATGAAGAAATCCCTTTGTTGTGCACTCCTCTGAAGCTAGTGACACATTTTGCATACTTTCCTAACTTTAGGGCTAAAGCTGAACTCCAGGTATGTTCCTAAGTGCATACTTACATTGGTCCATCTTGAACCAATGTAAGTATGCATATCTCATACCTGGGGGACCACTTCTACAATGACGCCACTTCTACAGTGATCATCACAATTTACCAGGACCTGTGCCATGTGGCTGCCCCCTGCATACTGACCACAGGAAGTCCCTTTCTGGACAAATGCAATATTGCAATTAAGATTATACCTGGAGTTCGGCTTTATGACCCATGCATGTGGATGTATAATTACATTAATAATGCCTATAGTAAAAAAAAAGTGTTTTCCTATGGCTGGGGAGCTGCAGGTAGGGTGTACAGCCTGCCATAGAAGTGAATGGAGGAAATGTCTTTGAAGATTCTGGTCTATGTTTTTATGTTTCCATTTATGATTCCACGCAATTTCTGCAGACTTTTCAGCTTCACATTTGCACTGATTCCAAAGGTGTTGTATTGCCTTAAGATCTGGTGATGGTCTAGGGCTGCAACTAATGATTATTTTCATAATCGATTCGTTGGCCAATTATTGTTTCGATTAATCGGATAATAACCTTAAAAAAGTGTTGTGCATAATTTAGTTAATATGTAAAGTTTAAAAAAAAAGCAATTTATTTTTTAAATATCTATATACAATAGTAAATATAGATAACCAACTTTATGGTTAGGGAGCAAAATCTCTCATCCACTCTGAGAATAACAGACAGAAGAGATTTACTGTATATATTACTGGAGGTTGAATCTAGTAAATATCTTCGGGCTCAGAGATGGTTTTGCGGATTTTCAGACAGAACTGTAGTATATTCTGTATGATAGACTCCCTTGTCATAGGCAGGTGACATGATAAAAGCTACCTGCGTCTGCTGTCATTTATGCTGGCCATACAAAAACAATGTCTTCCTTCAAAAAAAAATGTAATTTTAAGAACGTTTGTTGATTTTCTAATGGTTAGTGGGGTCAAATCAATGTTCATTTTCGACCACCGTGACGGGAATATTTGAAGGGGCAGAATAGAAAACTTCTTAGTCAAAGAAATTTTAAAACGGTGTATAAGGTTTTTGTTCAGAAATGAACAGCAAGGTAAAAAAACTTCTGCCTTTAGAACCGCTCACTTCCTGCCAGGACTACATGTCCCATGAGGCATTGCTCCTCACACATTCACATTCGCAAAAGTTCTAAGGCACTTACTGACATGTATGGACTGTGTACTGAGCTGTATGTTTGTTTCACTGTATTTCATGATATGTAAACAAATAATACATTCTATATGCAGGCCAACTAATCGGCTGGCTGATTAATCGATTATCAAAATAGTTGACCACTACAGTATTTTCATAATTGATTAGTTGTCGGTTAATCGATTAGTTGTTTTGGCCCTACTACCATCTGTGTGCTTTAACATGGATGGAGATTCATCAGACCAGGCTACATTTTTCCAGCCTTCGGCAGTTTTGGTGGGCTTCTGTCCAATGCTGCCTCAGCTTTCTGCTCTTGGTGACAGGAGTGGACCTTCCATGGTCTTCTGCTGTTGTAGCTAAACCATTTCAAAGCTCCTTGTGTTGCACATTCTGAGATATACTGCTCACTACAGTTGTAGAGGATGGTGATCTGAGCCCTCATAGCAATTATGTCCGCTTCAACCAGTCTGGCCATTTGCCTCTGATCCCTGTAATCAATTTAGCGATGCCCCCGCAGGGGTTGCTGAATGTAGTGGTTGTCTGTCACCCTGCTTAGCCAGGCCTTCAATTCCTCAAGCACCCATAGTCATTGAACAGTCCATACACTTGTTTTTTTGTATTTTATTTAGGGAATTAATTTGGATAGGGATGGGATATATGAGATGCCCAGAAGGATTCAATGCAAATTTGCTTGGAACTTCTATATACACTCCAGACTTCTCTTCAGCACAACCTCTTTCCTTTCCTCCTCCAGCATTTCCCCTGCTACAGACTGTTACTCCACCAGCACTTCTCTTGCTGCAGACTGTTGCTCTTCCAGACTAGCTAGCACCGCATGGTTAGGCCTGACACTACTTCAGCCAGGCCTCAATGGATTGCCTTTTGTGGGCAGGGACCTGGGGCCCCTGTGGTGTAGAATAGTTCAGGTGCTAGCCGTCCTCTAATCAGCTACCTTTCCCAGATAACTCTCTTCAGGCCCTGCCAGCCAGCCCAGTCACAATGACCTCTCCACTGCCCCTTCCACAGTTCTCACTTCTGGTTCTGCACCCATCTCTCAAATTGCAAACTCCCAGTTTTCTCAGGCGTGCCTCCCCAGTCCTCTCGACTGTGCCTCACTCACCAGCACTTCACTTGCTGCAACCAGTTGTCCTCCATGGAGACTCTTAGCAGTGTTCTCTCCCACTGTCCTTTACTTGCTCTCTCGTGTGCCTCTCTTCCAGGATCTCTTCACTCCTGGATGCACCCGAGCCCCGGCCCAGGGTCACCCCACCCCCCAGACTGGGGAGCTCCCCGTGAGCCCCAAAGTATTTAAGGAGGCCTGCCCCCTGCCAATCCAAGTTTGGGATTGGTCAAGGCTCCTTAAGATACCACAGGCAACTCCCCCTCTCTTCTCCTCTCCTTCTATCACTTTCTAGAAGAAAAGGGGAGGTAATACTGCCTGTGAGTGACCAGCTGTTATCCTGAGCCACTCCCAGCCCATAATCAAAACAAACAGGCCTAGCAATCAGCTAGGCCTGCCTAAATTTACCTATACTGCTAGCAGTGTTGCCAACCTCCCGCAGCATTTTTTACTGGTAAAACATGGAAAATTTACTGGCGGAGCACATTTTTTTACTGGCAACCTGAAAAATAACAGAACTCCTATTAAAAACTAAGACAATTGATATTTGAATACAATATGGAAACACTGACAATACCCATATCAAATAATTTGCCTGGTTTACACTTAAAAAGTCAGCACAGCATGACAAATTATCAGACCCTAATATTTATAGACAGTTGTAAAATCACTGATTTTTACAAACTGTCAGTAAATGTACTGGCGGTTGGCAACCCTGACTGCTAGAGAAAAACCTCATTCTAGCACCTTATTAACTAGAGGGTGCTACATTATTAAGATCAGCAGTTAGAAAAAAAATGTAAAGCTATAGTCTAGGTATGATCATTATTGCATCGTTACATTGGACCGGCTTGGACCAATATAAATATGCATATTTCGTACCTGATGGGCCACTGTGGAAGGCAAGAATCACTGTAATATTGAGCATACTACAGTGGTCGCTGAAATCTTCTGGGTTCTGTGCCAAGCAGCTGCCTTTCTGCATAGTAACCACAGGGGGGGGGGTCACACGTTTGGCATTGCCGTCATTCACAGAATGTATTTTTTCATTGAATACAAGTTGTTCTCTGATTGGACGATGTAGAGAGGAAGGGTGGTGTCATAATCTCTACCTCAACCAATCAGAGAATGCTTTGTGTTCACTAAAAAATGCAAGGCACGGACCCAGAAGATTATGGTGATCACTGTAATAGTGACAACTACTACTGTGATTGTCACCTTCCACAGTGGTTCTCGGGTATGAGTTATGCATACTTGCAGCTGGACTGATATACTGTATATATGCAATAAAGATCATGCCTAGACTTCAGTTTTAAGCCAGCTAGTCTGGAAGCAGCAATAATGGCATATTCAAAATGACAGAGATCACATTGTTTCCATTTCCCCATTCTATTGTTTGATGCGAATGTGAATTTTTTTCAGTCATTGGATGTCACTGCATGTCCCCATGCTGCTGTGTGCAGACTTGAATAAAGTAAAAAAAAAAATTCATAAAAAGTAAACGTTCATCACACCATCCCCTGCTGGACCTCACATGATAGCTGCCCACGTGGTAAAATGCTGTGTTACCATACGGATTAGTGTGAACAAGCCCTAAAATTAGGTCTAATTTAAAGTGATATTAAACCCTCAGTATTTAACCGCTTAACAACCGCCCTATAGTCAAATGACGGCTACAGGGCGGTTGCTTAATTCTGGGAGGACATACAGTGACGTCCTCCCATGAACACGCTTTGCGCGCCCCCTGGGGCGTGCACGCGGGAACATCCGTGCATCACGGATCGCGGTGAATGGCCGCTGTGAGCGGCCTTTTACCAAGTGATCGCTCTGTCAAATGATGGAGCGATCACATGTAAATAAACCGGTGGAAGTTTCGGCTTTTCCCTCCCCTCTCCGCACCGAGCGGTGCATTGTGAGAGGAGAGAGGGGGGGAGAGAGGACGCGCTGCAGCGCTGCTAAGTGACACACTGCAACCCCCACCATCCATTCAGCCCCACCACCCACCCAGCCATCCTCACCCCATATATGCTCACCCACCCAGCCATCCTCACCCCATCCATGCTCACCCACCCAGCCATCCTCACCCCATCCATGCTCACCCATCCAGCCATGCCTGCTCATCCACCCATCCATGCTCACCCAGCCGTGCTCACCCATCCATCTATGCTCACCCATCCTTCCATCCATGCTCACCCATCCATCCATGCTCACCCACCCAGCTGTGCTCACCCAGCCATCCATCCATGCTCACCCAACCAGCCGTGCTCACCCAGCCATCCATCCATGCTCACCCAGCCATCCATCCGTGCTCACCCACCCAGCCATGCTCACCCATTCATCCATGCTCACCCACCCAGCCATGCTCACCCATCCCCATCCGTGCTCATCCATCCCCATCTGTGCTCATCCATCCCCTTCCATGCTCAGTCATCCAATCCGTGCTCATCCATCCTCATTCGTGCTCAGTCATCCCATCCGTACTCATCCATCCCCATCCGTGCTCAGTCACCCCCACCCGTGCTCATCCATCCCCATCCACGGCTCATCCATGGCTCATTTGTGCCTCATTCATGCTCATGCATACCACATCAATTCCCATACGTGACACATCCATGCCATTACAGTACCCATCTGTGCCACTACAGTGCCCATCCATGCCACTACAGTGCTCATCCGTGCCACTACACTGCCCATCCATGCCACCACAGTGCCTCACAATAGTGTAAAAGATAGTCAAATTCGATTTTAAATGTATGCCCCTAGAACACCTGACGGTGCGCCCTACATGTTGGGCCTCTGTATGTGGCCAGGCTGTGTAAAAGTGTCACACATGTGGTATCGCCATACTCGGGAGGAGTAGCAGAATATTTTGCTAGGTACATGCTGTGTGTTAGAAATATGGTATAAATGGACAACTTTGTGTAAAAAAAATGCGTTTTCATTTTCTTTCCACATTTTCCAAAAACTTGTGGAAAAAATGACATGTTTAAAAGACTCATTATGCTTTCTAGAATATACGTTGGGGTGTTTGCTTTCCAAAATGGGGTCATTTTTTGGGTGTTTCTATTGTTCTGGTGCTCCAGGACCTTCAAAAGTGCAAGAGGTAGTCAAGAAATTATATCGCCTGATGGTGCTCCCTGCATGTTGGGCCTCTGTATGTGGCCAGGCTAGTCTCACACATGTAGTATCGTCATACTTTGGAAGAGTAGTAGAATGTGTTTTGGGGTGTAATTTGTGGTATGCATATGCTGGGTGTGAGAAATAACCTGTTAACATATGACAATTTTGTGGAAAAAAAAAATCTTCATTTTGCACAGAATTGTGGGAAAAAATTACAACTTCAAAAAATTCACCATGCCTCTTACTAATTACCTTGGACTGTCTACTTTCCAAAAATGGGTCATTTGGGGGGGTATTTGTACTTTCCTGGTTTGTTAGGGTCTCAAGAAATGAGATCAGGTGTGATCATTATTCAGTGATTGGCACCACAGCTTGTAGACTCTATAACCTTCACAAAGACCAAATAATATACACTAATTTGTTTGTTTTTTTACCAAAGATATATAGCAGTATAAATTTTGACCAAAATTTATGAAGAAAAATTACTAATTTGCAAAATTTTATAACACAAAGAAAAATTAATTTTTTACAAAATTTTCAGTCTTTTTTTTAATTCTAGCGCAAAAAATAAAAAACCCAGCGATGATTAAATACTGCCAAAAGAAAGCTCTATTTGTGTGAAAAAAAGGACGCAAATTTCATATGGGTACCGTGTTGCATGACTGAGTAATTGTCATTCAAAATGTGAGAGCATTGAAAGCTGAAAATTGGCCTGGTTGTTAAGGGGGTTTAAGTGCCCAGTGCTCAAGTGGTTAAAGCACTTTCAACAGCTGATTTATTCACTTACCAAGTAGGCAGCTTCTTTTTCTTCTAAACCGTACCTATGTTCCAGTTCACTGCCTGCCTGCCGGTCGGTCCGGCACTTACCCCAGCTAGGTGGCGGTCTGCGGGCTGTGGGCAGCAGCTCCGCTGTCCTCTCCTCCAGCTTGTGCCGTGTGTTTCCTTTCTCCTCCTCTTAGGTGTCCAAAAGGATCACCTCACATTTTGACCAATCGGGAAACGGGTCTCAGAACCCGCTTCCTGATTGGCAGGGAGGAGATTTAGTGTGAAAATTCATTCATTATTCATTCGCTATTGTCACACAACTGGGTGGGGAGCACTGTGCCCCAACCCCACCCTTTTTTGAAGCCTATTAGAGCCTCTGGCTCTAATCACGTGCTTCAAACCCCCCTCCCCACTGGAATCCAAAGTCTGGCGCCCTGTATGTAAATTAGTACAAATAGTAGGAAGATTATTCAATCATGTTTGGCCTCATCCCCCGTCAATGCCTGCATTTGCCAACAAGTTACTGTTTTCATATGTATATATGAGTCACTGTATATGACATAAATGTTGTGATTACTTTATAGCTCCTGTCAACATCACATGCAGGGATTTCCCTGAAGAAGGAGTCTTAGAACTCCTAGAACTCTGAAACACGTTGGAATTGGCCATGAGCAAACTGTGTACCCCTGTTTTTATTATGTAACATCATTTGACATTTTTACTGTACAATCATCACTTTGTGTTCTATTAATAAAATTATAACTTTTTAATATATATTATATGACTACTCTTTGAGCCTTTAAAGTCCCATATTTTGTGAGGGTAACTCCCTATTTTCTGTATGTAGATCAGGGGGCCGGACGCATGTATGGGGGGGGGGGGGGGCGGTGTTCATGCGCCCCTAATGGACAGGCTGCCACTGTCCCAGTTTTTAGCTGGTGCTATGACCAGGGTGGCTCCTATGGCATCCTATGGAGCCACCCTTGCATACAGGAACTAGAGCTGTGTCATCTTTTTTTTTTACAAAACAAATTGCTCTTTATTGAAGAATACAATACAGGCATAAGTAGCGAATAACAGTCATTGACAAAGCATATGGTATATATCTCAGTAGTTGTAGGAACAGTACCTCAGTGTGGGCAAAGCAATTACTTATTCAACATATATCCCCATATTCCAAGTAGCGAAAAACCTCCCACCCCCCTACAGGTTTGCCTCCCAGGGCTGCCATATTTTATCGTATTTCCTCGGACAGTTTCTACAAATGTAGGTCAATTTGTAAAGAGGCAGGGCCTCATTAACAGATTTCGTCCAGGAGGCCACCGTGGGCGGGGACGGGGAGACCCACTTAAATAGAATTTCCTTTTTGGCATAATATAACAGATAGGCAATTAACAACTTAGTGTACCTTGGTCGATGCTCATCCTCCTGAATACCCAGAAGGGCTAGTTCGGGTGAGCGTGGTAACGTCAACTGTGAACATGAGTCGACTACATCAAACACCGCACTCCAGAACTCCCGCAGTCTTGGGCAGGACCAAAACATGTGCATAAACGTGCCCTCATCCAACCCGCATCTGGTGCATGCTGAGGACCGTTGTGGGTAGACCCTGTGCAACCTCTGTGGAGTGTAGTATACTCTATGAAGAAACTTTGTCTGTATTAGTCTATCCTTGGAGGCAATCATGATCCTAGAGCTGTCTTTGAAACATTCTTCCCAGGTTTCCCTATCCAATGAAGGGATATCCTGGTCCCAGTGCTCCCAGAGTTTGTCAGTGACTACTGGGCGAATGTTCAAATCTGGATATCTATGCAGATCTCTAGAAATTTGAATGCCCAAATACTTAAATTGGTCCACCCACACGAGTGGAGTGCTCTCTATCGCCCCCCTGGCTGCCAAATCCAGAGGAAAGAGAATCGATTTGCCCCAGTTTATCCTGATACCAGAGAACAAACCAAACTCGTCGAAGATCTTCAGGGCGGCCCGAAAGGAAGAACCCGCATTACTGAGATACAGCAAGGTATCGTCCGCATAAAACAAAATCTTTTCTTCCAGGGTGCCGATCCTCCAACCCTCCACGAGCCGGGACGCACGCATCAACATGGCTAGCGGCTCTAAGGCCACAGCAAACAAGCTGGGAGACAAGGGGCAACCCTGACGGGTGCCCCTAGCCAAAGCAAAAGAGTCAGACACCCTTCCATTGGTGCGCACCCTGGCCCTAGGTGTTCTGTATAGCATCTGTATATATTGGATATACTTGGGCCCGAACCCAAATCTGCGCAAGATGCTCCAAAGAAAAGGCCACTCGACAGAGTCGAAGGCCCTTTCTGCGTCCAGTGATGCCCCCACCCTCTCTCCTGCATTATCATGATTGGCCTCCAAATTAAGAAACAACCACCGGATGTTGATGTCTGTGCCTTTACCCGGCATGAATCCAGTCTGATCGCTCTGCACCAGCTGCCCAATAACCGTTGCCAGGCGTAAGGCCAGAATCTTTGCCAATAGTTTGGCGTCGGCATTAATTAGGAAAATTGGCCTATAGGAGGCACAATCTTGTGGGTCTTTGCCCGGCTTGGGCACCAGCACAATAAGAGCCTCAGACATGGATTCAGGAAGGGAAGCCGAAGACAGAAAGGTGTCTAGCAGTTTAGTGAATCTAGGGGCCAGGGATTCTTGGTAGCATGAATAAAATTCAATGGGTATCCCATCAGGTCCAGGGGTTTTCCCAGCCTGCATAAGGCCAAGGGCCGTCTGGACCTCCTCCAACGTAATAGCTACATCCAGCCTATCTCTATCCTTTTCACCCAGAACCGGGAAATCAATTCGGTCCAAGTACTCCTCCAGGGCCGGGCCACTATAGTCCGCCCTGGATGAGTAGAGACCTTCGTAAAATTGCTGGAATCGTTTATTGATCTGCTCGGGGTCGACTAGCAGCTCCCCCTCCCTACTTCGTAGTCGCCCAATATGTGTCGCCCCCTGATGTTCCCTTGATAACCACGCCAGAAGCCTCCTGTTTTTATTGCCATATTCAAAAACCCTTTGGGCCGTGTCAAGCATCGACTTGTGGGTTTCGGTGCGAAACACCCCCAAGCGGCTAAGGGCTCCCTGCCAGGCAGCATAATGCACCTCACTTGGGTTGGCAATATAAGTGTCCTCCTTCTCACGTGCCTCCTTCTCTAGCTGCTCCAGGTTATGCACAGAGTCCCTCCTGATCCCGGCTATGCGCCGAATGTATTCCCCTCGTAACCATGCCTTAAATGTGTCCCACAATAATAGTGGTGCAGACTCAACTTCATTTTTTAGCCAAAAATTATATATTTCCTCCTGCATCCCTTCCTGCGTCCCGGGATCTGATATCCAGTATCCGGACAGCCTCCAGACCCTGACACCAACTCTGGGCGTCATTTGGAGCGTGAGCAATAGGGGGGCATGATCCGAGACTCCCCTAGAAAGAATCTCTATGGTCCGCACCCTGTCCAGCAATTCGGACGAGGCATAAGCCAGGTCGATGCGCGAGAGCGTCCTATGGGTCGCCGAACGGCACATAAAGGCTCGGTCCAAGGGATGAAAGTGACGCCACACATCCGTCAGACCGAACGCCCCCGCCCAGCGAGACAGGCCCGATGTCCAGCCCAAGGAGGGACGGAGTCTGTCCAGATCCGGAGTCGGAGTAAGGTTGTAGTCCCCCATTAATAAAACATTAGAGCACCCGTACGAAGTTACCACCCCCATGATGTCATCAAGTACCTTGACCTCAGCTGGGGGAGGCAAATACAGACCCACCAATACAAAGGGTATATTACATATTAATGCATGCAACAGTAGATAGCGCCCCCCAGGATCAGACTTCACCTCCAATATTTGAAACTGCAGGGACCTACGAACCAGAACACTCACCCCTCTAGCGTAGTTGGAGTAGGTGACGTGGTAATGTGCACTCACCCAGGCCTTTTTGAGGCCTAGGATACGAGATCCCATCAAATGGGTCTCCTGCAGAATGCAAATATGTGGAGAGAATCTTTTCAGGTAGTTGAAAACCAGGGCACGCTTCACGGCCGGGTTGAGCCCCCTCACATTTCAGGATACCACTGTGATGTTAGCCATTCCAAGAAGTAGGGGGTATAACATTCCGGGTGAGGAGACCCCTGTAACACATGGTGGGCCACAGCGGGGGGGAGAAGCCACCCGATACGTCCACAGGTCCCGTCACCCACTTCTGAAATCAATGTGTTATAAAAAAACATTATCCATATGCTTGGCATAGACAATAAAGAGCAATAAAGTAGAAAACAAAACTTAAATGATAACCATATCCAGTCCCAAAGGGCAGCAACAACGTGTCTCCCCCCCCCCCCCACCCCGCCACCCCCCCAAACTCAGAGGTAGCATTGGATCCCAACAACCCCAACTTAAACTGTGGAACAGTTAGCAATTATAGGGAGCGCGTCCCCAACAAGGCACTCTGGTGCCTGGCACAGGTGTTAGGAGAGCCAGGTACATAAGGCCGAGACGTGAGTCCCCGGTCAAGCTCCGCAACTGGCCACTTGAGGCATACTTTGATCCTTGGATCAGCACAGGGTATGTTTTATGTCCTTGTCTGCAGCCGGTTTCGTCCCCCAACCCAAAGCAACACTGGGCGCCAATATTAGGAGCATCTCCACACCCTGCACCTGGGAAGCCCCACAGAAGTTCCCCCCACAGGGCAGGCAGTCTGTGACCCATTGACAAGGTGTCAAATTCAACCCCAACAACCCTAGGTTACGATGGAGACTCAAACC
>BLSH010398068.1:261729-292236 GCA_018402905.1 Glandirana rugosa | reverse complement strand
CTTTTACAGGCTAGTAACATAATTAAAACACATTAAATTGTTTGTAAACCCTTACATATACCCAGCGAAGTCACTAGCCCAGGGGCAGCACGTCCAGTAAGGGTGCACGGGCGCCGCCCCATCTATCCCCACCACCCCCTCTATGCTAAATGGATAGATTCATGATAGAGTGGCTTGGAGCGCAGAGCACTGTGCTCGCAAGCCCATTCACGTGTGTTAGAAAAGCAAATGAATATTCACTTTTCTAACACTAAATGGCCTCTCCGGCAATCAGGGAGCATGGGTTTGTTACCCATTTCCCGATTGGCTGAATGGTCAGGCGATCCTATTGGACACCTTGGAAGAGGAGGGGGGGATCCACACCAGAGGAGTAGAATGAAAGCACCCACTCGCCAGGCACCCGCTGCCCATCCACTTCATAGATGGGGTAAGTGCGGGGCTTTGATGTCCCGACTGCCCTGGGGGGGGTCGGCTGCTACTGCCATGATCTGTAATGCTGGCTGTATACCCTAGCCTGTGATGCTGGCTGTATACCTTATCCTGTGATGCTGGCTGTATACCATATTTGTGATGCTGGCTGTATAACATATCCTGTGATGCTGGCTGTATACTGTGACACTGGCTGTATACCATATCCTGCGATGCTGGCTGCATACCATATCTGTGATGCTAGCTGTATACTCTATTCTGTGATGCTGGCTGTATACCATATTCTGTGATGCTGGCTGTTTAACATATCCTGTAATGCTGGTTGTATACTCTATCCTGTGATGCTGGCTGTATACCATATCCTATGATGCTGGCTGTATACCATATCCTGTGATGCTGGCTTTATGCTGTATGCTGTGATGCTAGCTTTATAGCATATCCTGTGATGCTGGCTGTATATCATGTCCTGTGATGTCGGCTGTATACCATGTCCTGTGATGTCGACTGTATACCATGTCCTGTGATGTCGGCTGTATACCATGTCCTGTGATGTCGGCTGTATACCATGTCCTGTGATGTCGGCTGTATACCATGTCCTGTGATGTCGGCTGTATACCATGTCCTGTGATTCCAGCTGAATACCATATCTGTGATGCTGGGCTGTAAACTCAGTCCTGTGATACTGTGCTGTATACTCTATCTTGTGATGTTGGCTGTATACTCCTGACACTATGGGTGGATTACAGGGGATGGAGTGGGTGGATTCTATAAGGAGTGTGGCTTATCAGAAGTGGGAGAGGTCAAAAAGGAAAGGCAGGGTCTGGCGCCCCCCATCCTAAAACTTTACCAGCTGCCAATGGACTAGCCTTGGGTGATACACAGAGATGAAACAGATCCTCCTACATAAGTTGTATCTGTTTATCTGCAGTCATTTCTTCTCTATAGCCTTTCGAAGTGCAGAATTTATACAGCCTGCCTAAGCTTCCAGAAAGCAAGCGCCGGGGAGCTGAGGTTACATTTTGCAGATCTCAGTGAGGAGAGCTGATTGGAGGGCAAGCCCCCCCTTTACACAGGAACAGAGTTGAGGCTGTCAATCATGAGCTGTTTGCTGAAACTCCTACCCCTGTTGCTTTTTTACACTTTTTTTTATAGAAGGATATGCTTTGTTCATAGCTCATGTCCTAGTTTTACAACCATTTTTAATGCACCTATAAACTTATGGGAAGATTCTTGGCAGCAGCATCTCTTTAAAGTGAATTTATAGTCACTGTAAAACTACGTAACAGGCTTTGAACTCAGGTGCTTACAGGTGTCCCAATATACTATCAGAGCTAAACACAAAAACACTGTTTTACATATACTGATCATCTCCTGTACTGCACTCAGGCCACTCTCTCCAGTGCTCACCAATTTGTCACCCATCATAGATTTGGACTAAAAGTGAGGATTTCACAAGTGCTTCCTCTTTCTTGGCTCTATGTTTGGAACACCCATCAAACTTCCTCCTGCCTATGGAACACCCTCCTCCTCTACCTACATGGCATAATTCAATCAGTAAAGGTGTGCCACTCGGCGCACAACATGGGTGCAGATCAAACAAAGGCTATGTTGGCGGCTTCTTTGGCTGTAAAGGATCAGAGGGTGTAGTTGTAATTTACATTAATATCACCCACTAAGGTGTTAGCACACTATTTTCATTTCAAGAAGTACTTCTGCCCTATGTCAAGAGAGCCCCAAGCCCAGCCATAATCAGCTTCCATTCTTCACCTCAGCTCCATAGTCAAAGCTCTGGCATGCCTCCATCCCATGATACAATACAGATCCACATTACTGGCTGCTGAGGTGCATCAACCATCTATGTAAATCTGCTAAACAGCAAGGCCTACAGGCGGAAATTGTTTAATTCAACAGATACAATCCGAATAATTTGTTTAGGGATTGACCATTTAAAGGAAACCTGGGCTGGGTAAGGGGTTGCCCTCTTTCTGAAAATACTTGGTCCCTTACTGTCAAGGACAGACAGTCAGATAATAATTTCAGTAGGTGGTCACCAAAGGCAGCTCCTTATTCTGGTCAGCACTGGTTTTCTTGAGGCTGGGTTCACACTGTTGTATGGAGCAGCTCACAGCAGGGATCTGATGCGTCTCTGTTCAGGTCCGATTTCGGTACGAATTTTTGGCTGAAATGGACCAGAAGACACACAGGACTCCTGTGCAATTCGCTCATGTGCCGCTCTAGAGATGTGTGAATCGGCTCCATAGAGAGCCGGTCACAATCTCCTGACATGCCAATTTGATGCAGGGAAATCCGCATCCAATTCGCAATAGTGTGCACTTGGCCTACAAAGGCTTAAAGTGAACCTGTGGCCAGGCTATGAAAAATAAAGGTTTGGATTTTCTTAACAAGCAACAAATTAGCTTTAAACAAGCCCTAACTGACTGCTGTAGCTGCAGGCACTATGGTGCTGAACCACTGAAGGGGGAAGCAAAAAGAGCTGTTAATCCTGTTGACAGTTATTACGTTACAACAGTTATTATTCTTTAAAATACACTCTATTGAACTAATGTTTCGTTTGCACACAGGTATATCGATTGAAACCAGGTGGGATCTGCCACAGTCTTCTGTTTCTGGCTGCACTGGCTGCAGTTTGTGGTCTCCTTATCAAGCTGGGACTTGACAGCATAGGAAGATTATGAAGGCCAAGGCAGGACTCTGGTCGATTCGTGCCACCCCGGCGGTGCCATTCAGACTCTGAATCTCCTTTTTATATTTAACTTTTCATATAGTGCTGGGTCACTGAATGTTTTTTTTATGATAAATGTTTAAACAGGGTGGTTGCTAGCTAACTTCCTTTAAATTACTGTGTATGTGTTCAGCCATATTCAATATGGATGGTGTACTTGTATTTTGAAAGGTCAGCCTGGCTAAGTTTAATATTTCAGTTTTGGTGGATGGTGGCAGGCCTAATAACCCATCAGGTTCTCATAGGGAAAATCACTGCACTATAGTTCCCATTAAGGCCTTCCAATGATGGTCCTTATGAAAATGACTCCTACTTCCTGTTGAACTAGTCATTGATTTTATATTACCAAGAATGTAGAAAGAAAAGTGAGACTCCATGGCAAGCATGGCGACAGCTGGAAACTGTGGCAGTGAAAGCTCACTGTTCCCTAAAAAGCACAATAAATGGTGGCTGATTGAAAGGTCAGTCACTATATACGGATGATGCAGAAAGCCCATTTTTAGCACACTTGTTCTATAGTATAACTACACTGCAATCTTCCCATCCCTGCCCCATGAAGCATATAGCACACAGCAAAAATACATTGTGATTGGGTCAATACCCTTAAAAGCATTTAATAGCACTTATTAAAATCATCCAAACAAACTAAAACAGCTGAAGACTGCAGATGCACGCATGTCCTAAATAAAATTTTAGGCAGGGGTGGACTGACCCTTTAAGGAGGACTGGTCACTTTTGAAATAGGTTAGGTTGTAATATGTTTTTTATGCCACAAAGCCAGTTCTCATTGCTGCCTCTCCATGGGAACAACTCACCCAACTCAGCTAAGCCTACCATGTGCCTTACATGTCATTTCTCTCTGGAAACCTGTACTGATAAAACACAGAGGCTGGCGTTGTTAAACTTTCTGAAAATGCTAGTTGCTTGGCCATCATGCTGATCCTGTTGCTTTAAGGAAATAATGCCTAGGCAATCATTAACGCTTTCGTCATTAAAGCATATGTCAAGGTAAAAAATGTGCCGAACACAGAATACGTTCTTTATTTTTCTCTGACTTTTTTATCTGCATTCTTGTTCCAGGACAATGAATTAAACTGTATTATATATCCATTGGATCAGCAGGGCAGCCAGTTGACCAGAAATTTCAGGAGGAATAGTGATGAAGAGAGGTCAGACTTGTAGCTTTTCTAGGAGAGATGGGGATGGTGAAACAAGGACTAAGGCCCCTTTCACACTTGTGTGACACCAAAGTTACATGACAAGTTGTTCCCCATGTTTTCCCATGATAATCATTCATATATATTTGACTTAAAGTTGCAGCAGCTTCAAAGTAGTTCATGCACTGCTTTGGTTCGACTTTCATGCAACTTGAGGGCCACAGACTTCAACGATAAACCTCATAAGTTGCACGAAAGTCGTACCTGAACATTCTACAATGCAAAAGTTATCCATTATCACTGGTGAAAGCCAAAGTTGTATGCAAGTTGCACCCATCCAAAGTTGCATCAAAGTTGCACTCCAAAGTCAGGTGCAACTTTGGAGTTGTGCCTGACATTGGAGTGCAACTTTGACACAACAAGTGTGAATGAAGCCTAAATTGAACCCCCAGAGTTGAAGATTAGACCAGCTCATCCTATGAAAAGAAACCACTTCTGACCTGTTCTGATACATTTTAACGAGTCACCATTTACATCAAACTGATTTCAGGTAACATATTTAATAAGAGATGCTGTTGTTTATAGTACACATGGTGACAAAACTGACAGTAAAACTCTGGTCACAAAAACAAATGGTGACCCCCTGCCAACATCATCATTTACAAAGCAGGGGTCCTCATGCACCCATACAGTACAGGCAAGCATTTTTTGTTTTGTGGCAAGATCCATCCTATTCATTTTCTGGGGTTTTGTGTCATCATGCAATGTGCTTAGGACCAAATGACCGATATGTGGAATTCTGCCAAAATATTTTGATTCCCCACAGTATATGAAGTATGTAATGCTAATTTTCTAGGGGATGATATAATACAGGGTATAACTTCCCCTAGCCCTTGCTCCGCTGCGCTGGAATGTCTTCATTTTCATGTACAATGCAGGACCATTGGTGACCAGCAAGAAGAGAGGATTCAGGGGATCAGCCCTAACAACAGCAACTGGCAGAGGGAAGACTGCAGGACTGTGAATTAAGGCAATACTTACTTCCTTTTAACATACCCCAGAAAAACTAGCACTGTATTGTGATTCTGCTAAGGAGTGGAAGGGGGCACATTTATTCATGTTTTAACTCAGCCAAAAGTTATGCCTTAAACCTCACAAAATAGCTGTTGGGGTGGGTAAGGGGGCTTTGTGCCCATGAGTGAAGGAATGCAGGACATCTTCTTCTCACTGTGACCTCCAACTGTCTTATGAATCATGAAATCAAATGTATAATAAAGTGATTTAACTGAATTGCTTTGATGGTCTAGAGGTGGTTTATTGTAGACAATAAACTACATATAGCACAATCTCTTTCTATATCTGTGGATAAAATGTCTATATGAAAATTAGCAGCTGACTCACACATTTAAAGTGTGTGCACTTACGCCTACATAAACCCAAGAACAAAAATACATTGCAGCTTACCAAACCTAAGTCTACTCAAAGATGGACGGGTTTCTTTTGATCAGTCAGAGGGATGACTGGAAAAATACAAATGGATTTCCCCATCCACACAAGTGAGGTTGATGGAGGAGTCCTCCCCACTATGCTATCTATGCACATGCTCCTGCATCTGCATTCATTTGTATAGGCAGCTTGCGTGCAGCTCCAAGGTGGATGCAGAAGCTGAAAACAGCGCCTCAGAAAGCATTATGTGTGTCAAAGCCATCTGAATGAGCCCTAATTATTTAACAGACCAAAAGGGAGCAAATGAAAGAGTTAGGTTTTACACACATTTAAATCATCGCTGTCTCCAAACACGCAAATACAATCAACGATAACGGCAATGCCATTTGGAAACGGGAAATGTTCAGGCTGCCAATGCTAGCATCTCCTTTTGAAAATTCTAGTTCTCTGGTTGTCATGCTGATCCAATGGTCTAACCCAGCCTTTCTCAACCTTGGTAACATAGAGAATCCCTTGAAATAGCGTTCTGTTTTCAGGGAACCCCTGATAATAATTGCTATATCTAAAACTAACGGTACTATAGTGTGATGGTCAGTTGAAAGATTCTTCTGTACATCTGAGGTCATTAGGAAGAATGCCCTCTTACAATTAAAGATCATTGGTGTCAGTGATTACTTATCTCAGAGGCTCTTTGCTCAAGGAACCACTAGCAACCTCTGGAGGAATTCTGGTTGAGAATGGCTGGTCTAACCCTTCCTTACTATATCAAAAATTAAAAAAAAAAAAATTATATATACAGGATGGGCCATTTATATGGATACACCTTAATAAAATGGGAATGGTTGGTGATATTAACTTCCTGTTTGTGGCACATTAGTATATGTGAGGGGGGAAACTTTTCAAGATGGGTGGTGACCATGGTGGCCATTTTGAAGTTAGCCATTTTGAATCCAACTTTTGTTTTTTCAATAGGAAGAGGGTCATGTGTCACATCAAACTTATTGGGAATTTCACAAGAAAAACAATGGTGTGCTTGGTTTTAACGTAACTTTATTCATTCATGAGTTAGTTACAAGTTTCTGACCACTTATAAAATGTGTTCAATATGCTGCCCATTGTGTTGGATTGTCAATGCAACCCTCTTCTCCCACTCTTCACACACTGATAGCAACAGCGCAGGAGAAATGCTAGCACAGGCTTCCAGTATCCGTAGTTTCAGGTGCTGCACATCTCATATCTTCACAGCATAGACAATTGCCTTCAGATGACCCCAAAGATAAAAGTCTAAGGGGGTCAGATCGGGAGACCTTGGGGGCCATTCAACTGGCCCACGACGACCAATCCACTTTCCAGGAAACTGTTCATCTAGGAATGCTCGGACCTGACACCCATATTTTGGGTCATCTGAAGGCAATTGTCTATGCTGTGAAGCTATGAGATGTGCAGCACCTGAAACTACGGATACTGGAAGCCTGTGCTAGCATTTCTCCTGCGGTGTTGCTATCAGTGTGTGAAGAGTGGGAGAAGAGGGTTGCATTGACAATCCAACACAATGGGCAGCACATTGAACACATTTTATAAGTAGTCAGAAACTTGTAAATAACTCATGAAAGAATAAAGTTATGTTAAAACCAAGCACGCCATTGTTTTTCTTGTGAAATTCCCAATAAGTTTGATGTGTCACATGACCCTCTTCCTATTGAAAAAACAAACGTTGGATTCAAAATGGCCGACTTCAAATGGCCGCCATGGTCACCACCCATCTTGAAAATTCCCCCCCTCACATATACTAATGTGCCACAAACAGGAAGTTAATATCACCAACCATTCCCATTTTATTAAGGTGTATCCATATAAATGGCCCACCCTGTATATATATATACTGTATACCTTTACAAACACTTCAACCATGCTATGCCTATCACACTTGCAGCCTTACGGGCACATAAGAGTGTTTTTTTGGGTTTTTTTGGTATGTGTTTCCACTTTAGATTTTGTATAGGTTGTACATAATTTGATGAGGCTAAACACGTATAAAACACACTACATATATTTCACATTCACTAGCACTCATCACTGTGAGCCATACACGTGGGCGAACGCCTGTACTGCAGTGTGCAGGATGTGTGAAAAATACAACACACCAAAGTTTGTAGGTGTAAACAATATCACTGACGACAAAGTCAAAATCTTGCACATCTTGCTGCAACTGCTCCCCCTGTCGGTGATATAGAAACCTTTATCTCCCCTCTGCAGCCAGGGTTCTATCAGGGATTTTGTAGCAGAGGTGTCAGTGCTTTAACTGGCCCCAACTTTTATATTAAAATCACTCCAGAATATTTTAATAACATTAATAGGCAAATTTAAACATTTTAGAAGATTACCATAGATGAAGATAATAAATGTGCAACAAACAAATGCTGTGAAGGAGAGGGAGAGGCTGCTTTTGGGTCTTTACAAAGGAAAAAAAAAAAAGAAAAATAAGATTTGTGGGTCCAAGAGGACAACCTCTCTCATATATTATTATGCAGGGTTACAATAATCTTAATGATAACTACCAAAAAATATTTTCATAGTGTTTGTATAGCTAAAACATTTTAACCTAGTTTTATATAGTGTAAGGTAGGGTTAAAATTAATTATTTATACTGCCTGTGAGCTATCTCGGAAGTTTCCCTTCATTTCCTGTCCCAGAGATGCAACAGGAAATCTTCCAAAAAGAGAGGGCAATTGTGCCCAGTGGAAGATGTCCTCTCACCTCCTGCTCTAGGGACAACCCTAAAATTTTGGTTTTCCCCTCATTTTCTCTTGGTGATAATGGTTATTAGTACACATAAAGAGGGAGAATTTTCCCAGTGGGGATACACAGTGTCGGGACAAGATCACCCAGTGCCTAGGGCAAAGATGGCAAATTGAGCAATCGCCCCCCCCCCCCCGTCATTATGTGCGAGCTTATGAGGATGAGGGGGAGAGAGAGCACAGCCTGTACCTAGTCCCGGCTCTCTCCTTATTGCTCCCAGCGCTGGGCTGACATAAGTAGTGGTGCCGCTGTCACTACTCCTGTCAGCCTTATAGTAGAAGCACACTGTGCCCAGGGCAGCCGTCCCTTCTGCCCACCCATTGTCCTGGCCCTGGGGATATAGACAACAATAAAATCTAGACAGTCTAAGCCTTACAAATTGTATCTAAAACAAAAATTTGAACTTTTGGTTTACCTGTACGATCCTTTCTCTGGCATACATTACAGGACACAAGGTTTCTTTCTATTCATGACTACTTGGGTTACGCTGCTACCAATAGGTGAAGGGACACTGGCCAAAAACAGGCTTTCCCACCCAAGAATAACCCCACCCAGCACTGCACAGCCTCAGATTTGGGATGTACTCCAAGAAAAGATTTTACAGGCAAACAAATTTCCTAATATCTCAATTGTACACCCTAAGACATAAGGTTTCTTCTTATTCATAGATACTTGGAACATCTCAGAGTAATAAACAATAGTGGTGAGCACCAACAGCATTAAGCTTACAGCCAAAAACAAAATAGGGAAAACCCCACTACAGAGATACCTGCAGGACCTCCCGCACAAAACCAAAATCCACAGAGGCAGGAAAAATTTACCTTGGAAAACTTAGCAAACATGTGAACAAAACACCAGGTAGCAGCCTTACAAACTCTAACAGGTGCAGAGAGGGACTTTACTGGAAAAGTTAAATGCCCTTCGTAAAATAAATAAAGTAGAATGCTATGGGCCTGAGACTCAGTTGCCAAATCCACAGAGATAAAAGATCGGAATACAGCCTGTACCTTAAAAAGCCCTTCAGACTGAAAAAACAGGGAATCAGACTGCAGAAATGAAAGCCAGACTGATCATTAGAAGTTCTAAAATGTGGACTAGCAAGGTCTACTTCTCCACTGACCATGTTCCCTGAACCAGCCAGTTCTTCAGAAAACCTCCCCAGCCAAGTATTTATCATCCGATGTTTCCAAGATATTGGAAGAAAATATTTTCCTACATCCAGCATCTGGGAAGAGATCCAGCCCTCCAGAGCCAACCTGGCCTTTGGATTCAGATGCATAGGGATATCCAGAGACTATGGACTCTTGTTACAGGCCAATAGAACAGAATATCGAATTGAAACTTCCTGGAGTGGAACTGGTCATACGGCACTGCACTGAAGGCAGAGACCCTATTCCCCAGCACCCAATGTACAAGAAAAAGGTCGCCCGAATGCCCCACAATAGGGGATACCCTGAATTCTCAACAACCCCAGAAATGGAGTGAGCACCATAATAAACATTCTGGGAGCTGTGGACATGCCAGATAACAACACCACAAACTGGTAGTAGCAATCCACCACAGAAATTTGTAGGAACTCTTGGTGAGCCTGATCGGGATGTGCAGGTAGGCAACCTTTTAATGCACTGATGCTAGGAAATGTTCCTGCAAGAGTGGAAAAAAAATCACTGACAGGCCCATCCTAAATATTACAATTATTTGAGACTTTAGAAAATCAAAATAGGCCAGACATCTCGGTTTGGCTTTAGAACCCCCAAAAGTTTTGAATAGAAATTGTGCAACTCCTCCCCTCTGGTTCAGGTGAAATTACACCGAGACATCAACCTTTCCAGTGCTGCAAAGAAACTTTCTTCTTTTGAGGTTCCAAAGAAACACTTGAGCGCATAAAAAGTAGAGGTGAAAAGCTTTGGGAAGTTCAGCTTGTAAGCTCTTGACACTACACTGTGAACCCAATCATCTATCATGTTCCCAAGTCCAGACAGCCACAAAGCCTGACAATCAAACAAGAGTGGGGACCCAGGGAAGAGGACCTGGATATGGACTTGGAGATCTTCAAGTTCCAGTTCTTCTTGCAGAGGTGAATAGTAGGCTTCTGCTTGGAGCCCGAGGCCTGTGACTGATGAAAGGTTTGTTTAGCAGTTGAAGAAGGCCCCAGCTTTTTTTTTTTTAACAGAAAGGTTTTTATTGTCAGTATCAATTAAACTGTACAAACATCAGCATCAACAGATTCTCAACATAAATATTGCAAGATAGTACAAATGAGTACAGTATTGTTTATCACCATCCATTACTTGTGTCATAATCCTATTGGATAGTTTACAATATCCATCTATCAATATCTATCCTGCAGTGGAATCAACTTGTATCTCTCAACTGTACCCCCAGGTTTATTAGATACCCAATCCCAGCTCTGTCAACCCTTGGAGTGATCACCCAGGTGTCGGAAGGATCCTTCAAAACCTAAAGGGGAGGGGTAGGGGGGAGAAAAAGGGGGAAGGCAGGGGGGGAGGACAAGGGGGGAGAGGGGGCACGTCCTGAAGGAGATCAATATAAGGGAATAGCTTATCAAAAATAGGGGAACCAGCGAGGAGGAAGAGGGAGGGGAGAGAGGGGGGCGAGAGCATCAATCCAATTTGACCAGACCTTATTAAAATTCTTGGGACATTTCCTACTTTCATATGTAAGTTTGTACAATGGTAGTGCAGCGTTAATTGTCTTCCACCAAGAGTCTATCGTGGGAGGCTCTGCAAGTTTCCACCGGAGTAGAATTTCCCTTCTAGCATAAAATAATCCAAAGGTGATACATAACTTGGTATACCTGTCCCCTTCTACATTTTCCAGATAACTTAATAATAAGACTATAGGCTCCAATGGGACCTCAACCCAACACAGTTTGCTCAGTGTTTCTGCCTCCTCAGTCCAGTAAGGGCGGAGCCTTGGGCAGGACCAGACCACGTGCCAAAAGTTTCCAGGTTCAGTTGTGCATCTAGTGCATTGCAGGCGTAAGTTGGGGTAAATGTTATCCAGTGGTTGTGGGGTGTAATATGCCCTATGAAGGAATTTTAACTGAATGTATCTGTCTTTGGCTGCTATCATTGTGGGTATATATAGGGCTACACAGTCCTCCCATTCCTCCTCTCCCAACTCTGGAATGTCCGCTCTCCATTTGTCCCAAGATCTAGAAGTATTATCATCATAGGCTATTGTTAGGTAAAGATACAGGGATGAAAATGGTTTACCCATCACTTCAGAGGCCAGGAGACATTCAATAGAGTCTGACTCAAAGACCACCGGGGTAGGAGACTGGGATCTCATGGCATGATGCAGCTGGCAATAGCGAAAGTAGAATGATCGAGGCATTGAATACACCCTCCTCATCTCCTGGAAGGGCATAATCCTGCCATCCACCACTACATGCTTCAAAGTAGTAACTCCAGGCCCCAGCTTCAGACCTGCTGTTTTCAACGTTCAAAGACCACAGTGTGTTTTTTCCTAGTTACCTTCTGGATGAAAGCATCCAATGTTGGTCCAAACAAACGCTTGCCCTCAAAGGGCCATCACTCCATCTGCTTCTTACAGTTTACCAAACTAGCATTTAAGTGACACGATTCTCCTCATGTGCATGGATAGAACGCTCAGTCTAGAGTTGATATTCGGCTAGTGTGTACAGGTCCTTGATTGACAGAAGCCAATCTCACGACTGGGTTCTGTCGAAACAAGCATGCTTTAAAAACCAGCAGTCGATCAGAGCTCCAATCGCTGACCTGTGTGTTATGGAGGAGGGGGGGGGGTGGGGGGGTTTCCCCTTGTCAGAACACAATAGCTCAGAAGGGATTGCTGTACTAACATTGCATCTTTGCATGCTCTTGTTTTTTTTTTTTCATTCATCCCGCTGGGCTGAACAAAAGAAGCTTAACGTGTGTATCAGGCTTTAGAGTGTTTTGTTCTCTTTGACCCAGAAATACATTTTTGTTTTGTTTTTCTTTGTATGGTTTCATGTTAAAGATTGGGTCATTGTTCAGTTAATTCTGTATCCTTAAACACAGGTTGTTTATATGTGCTTTTTTAAGACCCTTTTCACACTGAGGCAGTTTTCAGGTGATTTAGCGCTAGAAATAGTGCCTGTAAAGCACCTGAAAACTGCCTCCCATTCAATTCAATGTTTGTTTTCACACAGGGGTGGTGCGCTTGCGGGACGGTAAAATAAGTCCTGCAAACAGCATCTTTGGGGCGGGTTTTGACCTTAATGGGCAGCGATTCTGAAGCTCCTTAAAAGCGATTTGAAAGCACCACAAAACAGGTGTGTTTTTGGATTCTTTTTCAAGGTCACATTGTCACGTGACCTTAAAAAACCCAGCCCACTAGCGCCCGAAAAGCACCACTAAAGCACCGCCAAAATGGCCGGCGCTTTAGCTCTGCTTCAGTGTGAAAGGGGTCTAACTGTATTTTGTTCTTCAGTTGATAAAGGCCAGATTCACACTTCACTGATGTAGCCCCTTACTACAATTCATGTTACATGTGCTGGCGTGATACGGTACCATTTATTCATAATGGATATGTGTTGCAGCGTGATGCCAAAAACGGTCTATGGACCATCTTTTGTGCATTCCAGTGCGCTGGCAGCCCATTCATTTTTGTTTTGGATAAAGTGGGGAAGGGTTTTTCATTTTGCTGCCATCTGTGTTCCCACTGGGGTAATCTTTTCTTACTTTCTGTCCCAGGTGACACCAATTACCAAAATAAAAAGTGAGGAACATTTTCTCACAGAGATACAGACACAAATAATTACCAGAGGGAGTTTTTAGCTTTCTGACTCTGCTAGAAAATACATTTTTTGTTTCTGCTGGAGAGTGCCCCCTGAACTTTCTGTTCTGGTGAAAGTGGTGCCACTGGTAAAGGATATGAAGTTACAATTCTCCAGGGGGCACACAGACAGCAAAAAAAAGGCTGACAAACGTATTAATTCTTTCCCCATCCTAGAAAGGTTTTGGTTGAAGCTCAACTCTATTCCTGTGCTCCTCCATACAAGGACAGGCTGAGCGAGTTTTAGGAGAGACTTCAGAACATCATTCTGACACCAATCCCATACCCAGACAGATTTAGGTCAGTACGAGGGACTTCAGCCTTCTTAACTACCTACCTTACCACAAAATATACAATATTTCAAAGCTGAAATTTGGCAATTCTACAAATACCTAGTTCAGGCTAAATGCAAGTTTATTCTGTTTTTAATAAAATGTAATTTTACTTTAATTGGACTCAGGAAAACAAACTTCCTCATCCCGTGTCCAGAAGTGAAACCAAATTATGTTTACAAAACAAACATCGAAAGTGTGGCACAACTTTGCATCCGGATGGGGAAGATCAGAGATTAGTGATGATAATAGTCCTCATTACAGTAAACAGTTTTTAGTTTGAACAAGCCCAGTGAGAGCCATTACACTTTTAACAAGGCCTTCAGATCCAAAACACATACCGTGTCCTGGAGTTCCAGGTCTGTAGAAGTCATTTTCCCCTAAAGAAACTCTTCATGGGGAAGCAAACCTGAAAAAGCTGCATGTAAAAAGTACATACCGGAAGCAACATTCTCTCTTCTCATGGACAAATCCAGGGTTGTTCTGATGCTTCCCGGTAGAGTCGAGCTTGCCACTAAGCCCCATCCCCACAGTCCTATCCAGTGCCGCCTTTAAGGCAGGGCAAAAGGGGCAGCTGCCCTGGGCCCTGTAATTTTTTTGGCAGCTGCCTCATACTTGCCAACTATCCTGGTTTAAATTCCCTTGTCCCTTGAAGTTTTAGTCCTGTGCTATGTCCTGATATCTCAGTGTGAAATGCTGCTACTAATGCTGCCCAGCTCTGCCCTATTGTTGTGTACAGATGACTCACCTGCAGACCCTGTGTTTACATGCAAATAACCATTGATATGTAAATAGCAGAGGCATTCATATGTAAATAGTGGCAACCAGGGCATTGATCTAGAAATAAAGGCAGCATTCATATGTATATCATGCCCCCCTGAGGTCATATCCACCATCACCTATATTGAATGCTGCTCACTGACAAAAGGGCCTGCAACTGTGGACATTAACTAGTTGAACACCACGCGCAGTATATTTACTGCGGCGGTGTGGACGCTTCCCGCGAATCGCCATAAATAACGGCAATCTGCGGGTGGCCGCTAGGGGGCGCACACGCCCACTGTGCTCCTGAGGAGTGTGCCCGTGGCTCGGGCGGACCCGATGTCCGCCGGTGAGCCGCGATGAGCAGCCACAGCTAAAGAACTTCAATGCCAGTGACATTTATACAGTAATCAGTGGACATTTAAATTTCTGATCGCTGTATAAATGTCATTGGTCACAAAAAAAGTGTCAAAATGGTCCGACATGTCCGCTGCAATATCGCAGTACTGCTAAAAATCGCAGGTCGCTGCCATTACTAGTAAAAAGTAAGAAAAAAATAAAAACCCCAGAAATGAATTCTCATCGTCTGTAAACGCAGCCACTTTTGAGCAAACCAATCAATAGACGCAGATTGTGATTTTTTTTACCAAAAATATGAGGAAGAATATAAATCGGCCAAAACCGATAAAAAAAAATGTTTAGATTTTTTTTTTTGGATTTGTATTTTAGCAAAAAGTAAGAAAAACAAAATTTTTTTTGCAAAATTGTCGCTCTTCTTTTGTTTATAGGGGTGATCAGAAATGACGCAGAGGCGATCAAATACCACCAAAAGAAAGCTTTATTTGTGGGGAAAAAAAAAGGAGGCAAATTTTGTTTGGCACAACACTGCACGACCGCGCAATTGTCAGTTAAAGCGACGCAATGCCGAATCGCAAAAAGTGCTCTGGTCCTAAAGTGGGAAATCCTTCCGGGGGTGAAGTGGTTAAGCCTACTATCAGCCTGTAGGGAGATAGTGTGGGGTGTGCAGAGGTAGGCAGAAAAGGAATTACATTTTGGGGTGCACAGGTGAGCAAGGAGGGGATGTATAGAGGTAAGGAAGGTGGGTACATAGATGAGAAGAGGAGGCAGGTAGAGTTAAAGGGGGGGAGGGTTGGAGTGGAGAGGATAGGGGAGGTTTGGGGTGCAAAGGTTAGCAGGAGGTTTTAGGAGCCAAAGGTGTACTGACAGGGTGGATAAATATGTAGGTCACGTGTAGGGCAACCCATTAATTTCAATGGGCTGCTCTATGTGCTAGAAATGCAGAAGAAAGTCCCTAACCCTTTTCAAAATCACACGGTGCCACAGCACATGTCAGCAGACGGGTGAGGGTGTCATTAGGGCTGCAACTAACGAATTTTTTCATAATTAATTAGTTGGCTGATTAATCGGATAATAACCTTAAAAAAATTGGTGTATAATTTAATTAATATGAAAAGTTTTTTTTAAAAAAAGGCGATTTTCTCTTACATACAGTGGGGCAAAAAAGTATTTAGTCAGCCACGAATTGTGCAAGTTCTCCCACTTAAAAAGATGAGAGAGGCCTGTAATTTTCATCATAGGGACACTTCAACTATGAGAGACAGAATGAGAAAAAAAATCCAGAAAATCACATTGTCTAATTTTTAAAGAATTTATTTGCAAATTATGGTGGAAAATAAGTATTTGGTCAATAACAAAAGTTCATCTCAATACTTTGCTATATACCCTTTGTTGGCAATGACAGAGGTCAAACGTTTTCTGTAAGTCTCCACAAGGTTTTTATACACTGTTGCTGGTAGTTTTGCCCATTCCTCCATACAGATCTCCTCTAGAGCAGTGATGTTTTGGGGCTGCCGCTGGGCAACACAAATTTTCAACTCCCTCCAAAGATTTTCTATGGGGTTGAGATCTGGAGACTGGCTAGGCCACTCCAGGACCTTGAAATGCTTCTTTTACGAAGCTACTCCTTCATTCCTCGGCCAGTGTGTTTGGGATCATTGTCATGCTGAAAGACCCAGCCACGTTTCATCTTCAATGCCCTTGCTGATGGAAGGAGGGTTTTACCCAAAATCTCACGTCCTGGTCCCTTTGCAGAAAAACAGCCCCAAAGCATGATGTTTCCACCCCCATGCTTCACAGTAGATATGGTGTTCTTTGAATGCAACTCAGCATTCTTTCTCCTCCACACACGAGAAGGTGAGTTTTTACCAAAAAGTTCTATTTTGGTTTCATCTGACCATATGACATTTTCCAAATCCTCTTCTGGATCATCCAAATGCTCTCTAACAAACTTCAGACGGGCCCGGACTTGTACTGGCTTAAGAAGGGGGACACGTCTGGCACTACAGGATTTGAGTCCCTGGCGGTGTAGTGTGTTACTGATGGTAGCCTTTGTTACTTTGGTCCCAACTCTCTGCAGGTCATTTACTAGGTCCCCCCGTGTGGTTCTGGGATTTTTGCTCACTGTTCTTCATTTTGACCCCACGGGGTGAGATCTTGTGTGGAGCCCCAGATCGAGGGAGATTATCAGTGGTCTTGTATGTCTTCCATTTTCTAATAATTGCTCCCACAGTTGATTTCTTCACACCAAGCTGCTTACCTAGTACAGATTCAGTCTTCCCAGCCTGGTGCAGGTCTACATTTTTTTTCTGGTGTCCTTTGACAGCTCTTTGGTCTTGGCCATAGTGGAGTCTGACTGTTTGAGGTTGTGGACAGGTGTCTTTTATACTGATAACGAGTTCAAACAGGTGCCATTAATATAGGCAATGAGTGGAGGACAGAGGAGCCTCTTAAAGAAGAAGTTACAGGTCTGTGAGAGCCAGAAATCTTGCCTTTTTGTAGGTGACCAAATACTTATTTTCCACCATAATTTGCAAATAAATTCTTTAAAAATCAGACAATGTGATTTTCTGGATTTTTTTTCTCATTCTGTCTTTCATAGTTGAAGTGTACTGTTAGGAACTGCTATTGTAACCCTCGGCTATCATCTCTCTGTCAGTCTGTCTTGAGTTCGGACGTCCAATGAGAGACTGAGTTCACCCGAATGAAATGGATGTAGACAGACACACAAGTATGGTGAAAACAATCTCTGGCTTTACTGGGAGAAAAATGGGCATTTATATACAATTCATAATGCCAATTTCTGTATAGCATGAATCACCTCCCTTGGAGGATTGTTGGGGTATCGCTGACAGCGTCCCGTGACGCTCGTGACGTCAACGCGTTTCGCAAACTGCAAGGTGCATAGCTTCCAGACGAAGCTGGAAGACGTCATCAGCGTCACGGGACGCCATCAGCGATACCCCAACAATCCTCCAAGGGAGGTGATTCGTAGGAGGAGAGAAGCCGTGGGATTTCTTCATTGGGGGAAAGGTGAAGGAGAGCCGAGACAGGCCGAGGCTGGCTGGCACCATGCCACACATGCTATACAGCAATTATCATTAACCGGAGCGAATACCTAAGCGAACACTCGGAGGAGCTTAACTAATCGCCATCCATAACAGAGGTACCAGGTGAGAGCTTTCTATACCTATGTACCAGCCATACAACTCACTTAGACTTACCTCTGTCCTTGTATGGGCAGCACAGCAGGAATTATTTGGCAACAAGTGATACACAGCAGGCGGTATACTGCATAAGACATATGGAATGATGATGAAAAGGACTGAGCCAGTTGACGCATTGGGCACCAGGAAGAGTATCTTCCGTTCACGGTAAACTATAAATGCTATGGTGGAATACTGACCGGATACCTTTAGCTTGACAATTTTGCCAGTATATGACCTGAGAGTCATCTATACAGCCACAATCCTGCTCCGTTCATAGGAAGATATACACTGTGGGCCTCACACATATATATGTACTTGGACCCTTGGATGACTTTACCATAATATCTGTTGAGCTTGATATAGACATTTGCCATATCCTGCTCCCACCTCTCCTTCCCCTGCCCCCATCCCCGGCTCCCCATCCCCAACAGACTCGAGTCACCAGGGTTTGTGCATGCCTGGGGACACCCCTACACAGTACTTGATATACTACATACGGGGGTTCCCGTGGGTTGTCCCAGATGTGCACAAATACTGGCATCCAGACGATTGTTTATGTGTATTGTCACTCTGTGTTTGTCTTGTGTGGTTGTCATTGGGTGGTCAAGGGCCATATGGACCCTGCCTTTATGAGCCCTTCAAGTGGTGCATTATTTTATATTTGGAGCAATAAAGTATTTTTGTATTCATTGACCCTGTAGAGTGTCACTCAATTGACCATCTTTTGGTTCCACCGGCTTTGGTGGGGCATTTTTTGGTATTCAGTAGTCAGGTCAGAGTGACACGGCAGACACAGTATACATACAGGTGACTTTAGAATAATACAGTGGGCACCGGTACTGTCCCCCAGCTTTTTTTCTTTTGCATGATTTTGAGTCTAGCTGCTATTTATTGTATGTCTCAGAGCAGGTGGGAGCAAAATTGCATGGGGGGGGCAAGCAAATGTTTGCCCAGGGTCCAATCAATATTAAAGATGGCCCTGGTCCTATCGACCCACCACTGCGATGGGCTCCCTTACTGGCAAATAGTAAAGTGCAGAAGTAGCAAGAGGCAGTCAAACTTCAACACTACAAGGAAGTGCCAAAGCTTTGCCTGTCAGAACACCCCACCTGAAATTTAGCTCTGACGGGAGAAGGATGCTACAGGTATGCACGCCCCCAGTTGCTTTTGAATATACTACTTGACTGGCTGGCATGTCGATTGACCATCTTGGTACTTTGATTCAGTAACCTGGAAGTAGCACATGTTAGAAGAAGACTGTGCTGAGGACTTGTTTGCACTTTGTTGTGCTTTCCTCGCGCTCCCGGAGGAGGCGGCGCTTGAGGCTCTATTTAAACAGTTTGCACCCTGTAGCAGGTGCTGTCTGATCTACAGCGTTTCCTGAAGTATTCTGTGACTACTTTCCTGAGATTTCCTGTACCTGTGACCCGGCTTGCCTACTCTGCCGGCACTGACCCTCAGCTTGTCTACGACCCTTCTTCTGCCTGATCCTTGTGTACCTCTACTGCCCGCCTGACGACCCTGCCTGCTTCCACTGTACCGCACTGTCCGCCAGTTACTGACCCGGCCTGTACGACCAACCTTCTGCCTTGCACGAGCTTCTACTGAATCTGCACACCACCAACTGCAGCTATCTCAGCCCTCGTGCCGCTCTGTGCTCCGGAGCTCCCTGTCTACTCTACCAGGGGTTCCCGAACCAGGGCCGCAAGAGAGGTTGCCCACTGCACTCAGACTCACCCACCAGGCAGGTAACAGCACACAGGAAAGGATTTTTGACCTTCCTCAGGGACTGAAAAAATTTAAAGCCAGACCATGAACAAAACAACCAGAGAGTTAGACAGTTGTAAGCAGCACCTGTATTTCCCTCTCTGGAAGGATGTAACTGGCAAGTCCTATAAAGCTTGTAAGCCAACAGTACTTCTAAACTGCAGACAACTTGTGGTGCCTCCGAGTAGCCCTTCAAATCAATAATCCAACACTAGGGCCTGACTTAGCCAATAAGGTTCTGGTAGAGGACTTGTGAATGGCAGGAGATGGAACACAGCTGCAAGAGGGAGGGGCTTAGTACTGACTTATGTAGAAGTCAAGATCCTAAGTACAATATGTGCCTGAAATCCACATGTCAGAAAGCAAGAATTGATTCAAATATTAATAGGAGGTACTTTGTGCCTGCAGTATTGCTAGTTTAGATACTTTTTAGGTTCTAATACAGAATACACTGTACACACAATGTGCAACCCCCAAAACTGCTACTCAAACCACAATATACTCCAGAACAGCAGCTCCTAATCACAATGTGCAACCAATCCACACATCACATGCAACAGTGAAATAATTATACATTCAAACAAAAACCAAATAAAGTGAATAATATATCCAAATAAAGTCCAAAGTCTGCAAAACATGATACGTCAGGGGCACCATGGTAGTTAGACCCCTTTCACACCAAGGCATTTTACAGGCGTTTCAGCTCCAAAAATAGCACATTAAAAAGACATCAAAAATGTTCCCCATGCATCTCAATGGATGCTTTCACACAGAGGCATCGTGCTTGCTAGGCGTTCCTAAAAGTCCTACAAGCAGCATCTTTTCAGCTTGTTTTATGTGCTCAAAATAGCGCAAAAATGCCCATGTCCATTGAAATTAATGGTGAAGCGCTTGAAAAGCGCACTGAGACTGTGGGCAAGGTCACATGATCGGAATGCAGTGTAGAATGCTGGGAAACCAGGAAATCCCATTGAGAGGAGAAGAGGAGAGAGAACACACTTTGCAAGCATGGCAGCTGAGAAACCTAATCAAAATGAGGAAAGACAGTACATGGCAGAGGAAGTGGATAGACCCAGAGCCTCTGGTTCAATTGAACCAGAGGAATTTATACAAACCATGAGAGAACATCCCGAAATATGGGATATGCAGAATCCCTGGTATACCAATCGAGAGAAAAAAAAAAAATTATATCGCATGGAACAATGTTGCTGTTCGGCACATTGTAAAATGGAGCTCCATATACAGTAAACAGAAATCCGTCAAAAGTGAGTACCAACCCCAGTCCCAATCCCCCAACCCTAATCCCAGTCCAAATAACCTTAATCCCAGTCCCAATAACCCTAATCCCAGTCCCACTAGTCTCAATCCCGCAACGCTAACCCCAGTCCCAATAGCCCTAATCCCAGTCCCATTAGTCCCAATAACCCTAATCCCAGTCCCACTAGTACCAATCCTGCAACCCTAATCCCAGTCCCATTAGTCCCAATAACCCTAATCCCAGTCGCACTAGTCCCAACCCTGCAACCCTAACCCCAGTCCCAATAACCCTAATCCCAGTCCCATTAGTCCCAATCGCACAACCCTAACCCAAATCCCAGTCCCAATCACGCAACCCTAATCTCAATACCAATATCCCTAATCCAAGTCTCGCTACTCCCAATAACCCTAATCCCAGTAAACTCCAATCCCCCCCACCCCAAACATGATATAATTGGTGATATATTTTGAATGTCATAGCAGACAGAGTGTATTGCCACTTTGCAGAACTGCAATTCCTGAAACCCGTAATGGAACTGAGAGAGTAAGTATAAAAACATGTATCGATATTTAAATTTTAAATGATGGTTCACTTTTACTACTGAAAAGTATGACAACATATGTGTAGATAAAACAAATAATTAATGCATTAACTTTGTCTTATTGTTTTTCAGAACAGATTGCAACAAGAGTTCAGGTACTGAAAACCCTGATGAAACACAAATTCCTGAGAATTCGGAACAAGTTGCGGTACCAGTAGAGGAACATGACTCTGAAAGATCCCAGGAGCAACAAAGGATCCCGGACAAAACAAGACCAAAGAGTAAAGTGCAACAAACAGAGGAATTCATAGATGTAGTGAAGGGGCTCCTAACGACAAATCAATAAGAACAGGGTGAAATTGGCTTATTTGCAAAAAGTTTTATTCCAGATATGGCAAAAGTCGATACTGACTTGCAATGCAATTTGAAGGTGGATATATTAAGACTGATAGTCATATCAACAAAGATCACCATCTGCATCTGCACGTCAGCCAACATAGGAGGTCCCCAATATGAGCCAGCATGTCAGGTTTGATAATACTGTCAATCCTGGAACCTCATACGACAACAGGATGATCTGATTTGGTCCTTCAGTAGGACCAAGTCATGCTATACCCCACCACTACAGTAATGTCTGTTTTCAGGGAGGGTCTTATGAAATGTCGCACTACAGACCTCATACACAACATCCACCCCCCCCCCTCCACCTCGAGAGGATTCTCACCCCCCACCCTCATACCATGATCTATGACTTAGTTATTAGTTAAATTTTTTCAATATTCTGTTTATTTTTGAAAAGAGTTAAAAAGATACCATATTAATATGAGATAAAGTTTTGTACAAGAGGTTTTTCTAATGTTTAACATTATTTTGTTATATGCACTGCCTTAACCCTCTTGGGCATGGAGTTCACCAGAGCTTCACAGGTTGCCATTGGAGTCCTCTCACTCCTGCATGATAACATCATGGAGCTGCTGAATTTTATAGATCTTGCGCTCCTCCACCTTCTGTTTGAGAATGCCCCACAGATGCTCAATAGGTTTAGGTCTGGAGACTTGCTTGGCCAGTCCATCATCTTTACCCTCAGCTTCTTTAGCAAGGCAGTGGTCGTCTTCAAGGTGTGTTTGGGGTTGTTATGATATTGGAATACTGCCCTGTGTCCAAGTCTCTGAAGGGAGGGAATCATGCTCTGCTTCAGTATGTCACAGTATATGTTGGCATTCATGAAGTATAAGATGTTTTTCTAATGTTCTACATTATTTTGTTATATGCACATGTTGTGCAAGAATGTTAAACTCTAACATGCAATAAATGCATAAATCTTTTGAAAGCGTTGTTTTTTCTTTCGATTCTTAGTTTACATGTCAACATATCAATTCATCATATCCACTTGTACCTTAGCAATATGAGTAAACGTTTGCATGGTGATACTGCATCCCTGAAATTGGTATCCCGTCTCAAGGCAGACGTCAACATCTCCAGAAGAACGTTGAATCTGCAAAAGGATATAGGTCAGTTGGTAACTCTGATAAACTTAGGACCTATTCTAATTATACTGACCTTCTTCAGAACCCCATAACCGTAACCTTTTCCTAAGCCAAACCCTACTATAATCCCCTGATGATGTTAAATAGAACCCAAAACCCTCTGATTAACGAACCCCTATGCAAAACATAACCATAGGCTGAGGCTAAAAGGAACCCAAAACCCTCTGATTAACGAACCCCTATGCAAAACATAACCATAGGCTAAGGCTAAAAGGAACTGGGTTGTATGTTTGGTGCTACAGGGATTAGGGTTAGGGTTGGGGGATTGGGGCTACTAGGACTGGGATTAGGGTTGGGGGATTGGGACTACTGGGACAGGGATTAGGGTTAGGGTTAGGGGACTGGGACTAGTTGTAATGGGATTAGGGTTGCAGTATTGGGACAATTTAACTTACGTTTTCATGCTCATCCGGGGGTAATTTCCAAACTTGTCAGGGTGCTCTCTCAAGCCATGATATAGCAACACGAATTGTCCTCTGGTGGTGTGCATTTGTTGTATAGGATACACCCAATAGTGACGTCTCTGCCTCTGAGGATATTTTCCCAAAAAAGTAGCACAAACATCAGGAGCAGCTCATAATACTCCATCTTCAATCTACACTCTCCTTACCCCCACGAGATACCAGGAAGTGAACAGGATGTGAGAGGGATGGGGTTGTTAGCCAATGCCAACGCTTCAAAAGTACTTCACTAACAGCATTAGCGGTGCGCTATTTTTAGACCCAGCGCTTCTAAAATGCAACAAAAACACCCAATTAGCTCTTGCCATTGTACAGGCGGTTTTACAACACCTTGGTGTGAAAGGGGTAAGTGCAGCTTTTGTACTTGCGGAATGGGAGTGTCCATTTGTAGTTGGTTATCTTTTTAATGATAAAAGCAGTATTACGCTATGCAAGTTTTTTTTTTTCTTGAGCTTTACCATTTGGGAGCAATGCTCTTTCTAACCTACCTATAGTTTGGCGTTTACAACTGTCGACGTGTACGTTTCTACTGAACAAAGGTGCACAAGGAACAGCACTAGGGCATTTTTCATCAACGCAACTGAAACTTTGATTATTGCAATTTAGGAATTTTTACCAACTTTACAGTATATTTATACCATGTTTTGAACACTTTAGATACATTTTTCACCTTATTTGGTTTTATTTTTGAATGTATAATTACATGGCCGTGGAACGTGATACATATGTGGAAGATATGTTTGCGCTGCTCTTTTGTAGTATACTTTTGAGATTCGGGGCAGGCTTACCTTAACCACTTGCCGACCGCCGTCTGACGGTGACAAAGTGAATGGATATCGCAAACCGCCGTGAGGCGCGCTCACTGTGTTCCAGGGGGGCCAGGGAGCGGGTAGGGTGGATTCAATCGCCACTGGCTACCCGCGATGGCCCCCCCGCAATGAAAGAACGGAGGTCCGTGTATGTAAATACGGATCTCCGTTCTGACAGAGGGGGAAGGGCTGTGATCACAGGCTTCCTGTATATGGAAGCAGTGATCACTCCCCTTTCCCTGCCAGCCCAGCTCACATACAGTTAGAACACACCCAGGGAACAGTTAACCCCTTCACTGCCAATGGCATTTACACAGTAATCAATGCATTTTCATAGCACTGATCACTGTATAAATGCCAATGGTCCCAAAAAGTGTCCAAATGGTCCGACATGTCTGCTGCAATATTGCAGTACAGAAAAAAAAAAAATAAAAAAAATCGCAGATCGCTGCCATTAGTAGTAAAACATAAAAACCCCATAAATGAATTTTCATCATTCGTAAACGCGGCAACTTTTGCGCAAACCAATCAATAAACGCCGATTGTAAAGTGAATAAGCAGTGCAGTGCTATAAGGCTGGATTCACACCAGTCCGGTGCGAATTCCAGCCTGTCTGCTGCCGGGAAGGGGCGGAGCCGCCGTTCAGCGGCTCCTGTCCGTTCCCACAGCGCAGCAGCTGCGGGGGGAGAGATGGGGGAGGGGCTACGAGCAGGGAAAATATCCCCGTTCAGTGCAGAGTGCATCTCCGTGTTAGATGCGCTCCCACTGGACTCAACGGGCTGGGAATTCGCACCGCATTGCACAAAAAAAGTGTGCGTTTTTTGTGCAATGCGGAGTGCGAATGCACCGCACATATGTGAACCGGACACATTGAAAATGTGTTTTCAAGTGTCCTGCGAATTGGATGCGGTTAAAGCCGCATCCAATTCGCATAGGTGTGAACCCAGCCTGAAACCATAGGTAAGAAAGTCCTTATCAATGTTCATGATTGATCCACATCCTCATGGTTGGAGTAAAAGAGAGTTCAAATAGCGGGCAGATGTGAGGAAGATGGGAATCCCAGATATACAACCAGGTGCTCCCCTCCACCAAGTGGCAAGATTTCATGCTCACCTCCACGTCAGACTCCTGGGTTAGCAGTGGGTCAAACGCGCTGAAGAGACCAAGTCTCAAAGGAACAGGTTACTCCCGATCTCCACTCCTCTTATATGCATACCCAGAAGGACTGATCCTCTCAGGATTTAATTATTCTGTTTCTTAAACACATCTATTTGCGCTGACTGTCTTTAACCTTTTTTTTATTGTTTAATAAACGCAGATTGTGATTTTTTTTTACCAAAAATATGAGGAAGAATATAAATCGTCCAAAACCAATGAAAAAAAATGTTATTTTTATATATTTATTTGGATTTGTATTTTAGCAAAAAAGTAAGAAATTTGGGTTTTTTTGCAAAATTATCAGTTTTCTTTTGTTTCTAGCAGCGATCAGAAATGACGCAAAGGGGATCAAATACCACCAAAAGAAATCTCTTTCTGTGGGAAAAAAGGACGCAAATTTTGCTTGGGTACAACTTGCAATTGTCAGTTAAAGCGACGCAGTGCCGAATCACAAAAAATGCTCTGGTCCTAAAGTGTCAAATCCTTCCGGGGCTGAAGTGGTTAACCACTTCAATACTATGCACTTAGAACACTTTCCTACCAGACCAATTTTCAGCGCTGTTGCATTTTGAATGAGAATTGCGCGGTCGTGCGACGCTGTACCCAAACAAAGTTTTTATCATTTTGTTCCCACAAATATAGCTTTCTTTTGGTGGTATTTGATCACCTCTGCGGTTTTAATTTTTTGTGCTATTAACAAAAAAAGACCGAAAATTTTGGAAAAAAAAAAAAAAATTCTCTATTTCTGTCACAAAACTTTGTAAATAAGTACATTTTCTCCATCACTGATGGGCACTGATCTGGCAGTACTGATTGGCACTGATGATGAGGCACTTATATGCAGCAATGATGAGCACTGTTAGGCGGCACTGATAAGCAGCACTGACGCGCACTGATATGCAGCACTGACGGACACTGATAAGAGGCACTGACGGACACTGATAAGCGGCACTGATGGGCACTCATAGATGGCACTAATTGGCACTCATAAGCGGCACTGATAGGTGGGCACTAGTAGGTGGCACTGGTGGGCACTGATAGGGTCACTGGTGGGCATATGTACAGAAAGGGGCCCATTCCCTGGTGGTCTAGGGTGGCATCTGAAGGTGGCACTAAGTGCCATTCATATTGGGCACTATGCCCCTTACCTGGTGGTCTAGGGTGGTCTCCCTGGTTATCCAGATCAGCTCCCTGGTGGTCCCTGGTCGGCTCCCTGGTGGTCCTGGGTGGGGACATTGTTGGTGGTCCTTGGGAAGGCTCCCTGGTGGTCTAGTGTGGCGATCCGAGGGGGGGGCTGTGCTGATAAATCATCAGCACAAACCCTCCCTGTCAGGAGAGCAGCTGATCGGCTCTCCCCTCATCAGGTCAGCAGACCTGAGTACAGGAAAGCCGATAAACGGTTTTCCTGTGTTACACTGTGACCAGCCGTGATTGGTCACGGCTGATCACATGGTAAAGTGCTTCGGATGGAAGCACTTTACCGAGATCGGTATTGCGGGGGGTCAGACTGACCCCCCACATCACCGATCGCCGCGATGCGCGCCCCCCCCGGGCGGCTTGTTATCCTGAGGACATCATATGATGTCCAGTCAGGATAACTAAACCACTTCCCAGCCGTCATTCTGCATACGGCGGTCGGGAAGTGGTTAAATAATTCAATTTCTGTGTGTTCATGTGCTGCTCCCACTTAGTACATCACAATCAAAGAAAGAACTCCCCTCATTAAGCCTTCAAAGTTGTTGAAAACCACACCTTACATATTCCTCTTCTTCAATTTGGTTGACTAATTACAGGACCCATCCTATCGAGCTGTGCCTGGCTGACCTGCCAGTGTAGTCTATTGTCAATCAAACATCTTAAAAAAAAAGGTGCAAGTGCTGACAGACAAACATGGAACAAGAAAGTATGAACCGCAAATTATGTCCTCTATAAAAATTATTTTGGAATTCTCTACTATTTTATATGAAAACGGAAATATACAGCCACACAAGTCAATAAAAAGTCCCAAAGTTAGTCCACCTCTGAATCTTTTTCAAAAACATCCACTTGCGTATATGACCTCCATGCTTTTAGATTACAAGCTTTCAATACTGTTCCCATTTGCTGTCCTGGTCCCAGTTCAAAAGTCTGTGGAAAGTCCTTTCCTTTCTTTCTTTCATAGATGGTGTGCATGATCTGCTCCCATTTCACAGGGGATACCACCTGTTTCGCAAGGAGATGCGGAATGGCTGGCCCTTGCCTGTACCTCCTTCCATCAACATTACAGTAAACATTAACTAGAGGTTTCTTGAATGTCAAACCCTTCAGTGCTTCTGCCAGAGGTTCCACAGCAGGTTCCATTAAACGAGTGTGGAAGGCACCACTTACTGGTATCAGCTTAGTCCGAAAAAGGTTATATTTGCGGGAATTGTTCTGAAGGAACTGAATGGCCTGAAACACATAAAACATGTCACAGTTATATCATTGATCACCTTCTGAAAGACTAAACCTGAGAACAAAAACAGAGTTAGGTACCTGGTAAACTCTTTTTCTAAGACGTCTTCCAGCATCCGAGAGATAAGCTCCTCCTCACTAAAACAGGAAACACATTAGTCCACCATTATAAAATATTCAGCCTTACCTGCGTGCCTCAATATTATTAAAACACTGAAGGACTTTCAGTAAGCAAACGTGTCCCCATAATCCTCCCGTATAAACACAAGGGTGGGAACTAGTGCTGCCCTGGAATCGAATCGAATTCTCGAATCGTCTTCCAGGGCAGCATCTGAGAGGATGTCTCAAGTAATACTTAATAGGGTGGGGTAAGGCTTGAAGCACCTTGCGTCCAAAAGACTGGTCTTGGCTGGACAGCTGGTCGATGCGGTAATGCCTTACAAAAAAAGGTACCAAAGCTCGACCATGTTGCTGCTCTGCAGATCTGTTCAGGTGAAGCTCCCGCTTTCTCTGCTGCCGATGTTGCCCAGGCTCTGGTTGAATGGGCCTTGACACTTTCAGGGCCCATGAGCCCTTGTGATTTATACGCCGTTTGTAAAGCCAATCTTATCCATCTGCTTATTGCTCTTTTGGAGGTCTGCTTCCCCTTGTTTGCTCCCGAGGGAAGGACGAACAATGTCGTAGTTTTTCGCCAGTCCTTAGTCCTTTCTAAATACGTAGGTCTCCCTTTTCCCACTGCTCATGGATACAGGCAGAGACGGAATGACCACTTTTTGTGTTCTATGGAAGCTGGACGATACTTTCGGCAAAAATATCGAGCCTGGAGAAAGCACTATTCTATCCGTGTGGATCTCACAGTAAGGTTCCATCATTGATAATGCTTGCATCTCACTGACTCTCCTGGCCAAAACCAGGGCTACTAGGAGCACTGTTTTTAGCGTGAGGTGTTTGTCCGTAGCTTCTTCCAGTGGCTCGAAGGGCGAGGAAAGGAACCCCTTGAATAATGCGGGCAAGTCCATTGATGGAGTTCTGTTCACTTTCACTGGTCTGGATCTTTTTAGCGAGAGTAGGAACCTCTTGATGAGTGGGTCCTCTGCTAGTCTGAGGTCTGTGAAAGAAGACAGCGCCACCACTTGCACTTTCAGAGTGCTTGTTGCCATATTATTATCTGCCCCTTCCTGCAGAAAGTCCAAAATTGCTGGGATGAACTCCCTACCGGGATCCCAATTGCTCTCGTACCAGGAAGTCAATTTCTTCCTTACTTTTTCATATATGGCCATGATAACTGGTTTCCAGCTGGCCAAGATGGCGTTGATATTTACGGCAAAAAGATCTATTTCGGGTAATCCCCAGATTTCCGTAATCCATGAGAAAGTCTCTTGGTGTAATGCCCATTCTGTCTGCTTTACCGTCTCCATGCATAGAAAATCCGCTAGGGTATTGTCTGTGCCCTTCAGGTGGATGGCCGACATCGACCGAATATTCGCCTCAGTCCATAGTAGAACAGCTTCTGTTAAGGGTCATTAGCTGCTGGGCTCTTGTCCCCCCTTGTCGGTTTAAGTATGCCACTGTCGTGGCGATGGCTGACTGGATACGGACGTCTTGTCCTCGAATGGCCAGCTGGAACGCTATCAGCGCTGCCCTTACTGCCTTTAGCGCGCTCATGTTTGACGAGGCATGGGACATCTGGAGTCCCACTTCCCTTGTGCACTCCCCATCCCCGAGTGCTGGCGTCTGTGGTGATCTGCACTGGATTGTCTATTGCCCATCTGCGCCCTTCGATATAACGAAGCGCGTTGAGCCACCAATGCAGGGATTCTTTGGCCGTTCAAGGGACCAAAATAATCAGTCATAGAACTGCCATCCCTCTCCTGATCGTTATATCTTTGACCCTTAGGAGAAAAGTTATGGCTTCCTTTGCGTTTTTCGATCTCGTCCAAAAATTTTTTGTCTCTTTTGAATATAGTACAAAGTAGATTACCCTTTGGCTTGGAGTGAGCTGTGATTTTTCGGTGTTTATAAACCACCCTAGATTCCGTAAGTAGGTCATGCTCGCCTGAAGGTTGCCTTCCAGGGAAGTTGCTGAATCCGCACCAAAAAAAAAAGTAGATCGTCCAGGTATGGAATCACCCCTATGCCTTTCAGCCTCATATCTCTCAGGGCTTCTGCCATGATTTTCGAAAATATGTTGGCGCAGAAGAGGAGATACCGATGGGCAGAGAAGTGCATTGTAGATGCAGAGTAGCTGCTGGCCCCTGGATCGCAAATCTCAGGTATTTCTGATAAATTCTTTTTATAGGCACGTGTAGATACGCGTCCTGGAGATCTATCGTGGCCATGAACACTCCTGTCGAAAGAATATTTCTGACGGAATAAATGGATTTCATTCTGAACCTTTTGTATGTTATGCTCCTGTTGAGGTGTTTTAGGTTCAGAATAAGCCTTAGCCTGCCCGATTGTTTCTTCCTCGGAAACAAGTGGGAGTAGACTACTGTC
>BLSH010398068.1:240369-252687 GCA_018402905.1 Glandirana rugosa | reverse complement strand
ACCCTTTTTTGGTACTCGATCCCACTTCCGCTGGAATCACCTAGGCGATTCCACCTAAAGTTGTTCCCCCTCCCTGCCTACAACCCCTTGGGACACATTATAGGTCGCAAGAGGCTGTGGGGTACATTCATGAAGCACAGTGTGACTTGTGCATGCGCAGTGGGAAGCCAGGTGTCACAACCTGCTTCCCTCACTAGACATGCAAACGCTGGAAATCCAAAGACCAGCGAAAAAACAGCTTGGGTGAGAATGGAGCTGGATCCCTGGACAAGTAAGTGTCCATATATTAAATGTCAGCAACTACAGTATTTGTAGCTGCTGATTTTTAATGTTTTTTTTCCCACAGACTGAAGAACCTCTTTAAAGTAGATCTTCATCCTACCTGGATGCTAAACACCTGTGCATCAAACAATTGCCATGCTTTTATTTTTTAAATACTGTTTTGACTCTCAGTTGTGACTTCCTGCAGCCTTTTTTGTGGACATGTCCTGCACATATTTCAACAGCAGTTGCATGTCAACGTTCAAAGTGGGCTTCCTGATGGGGACACAAGTAAAACATACCTGAGCAACTGACTGTTGGTACGGTCGTTTATAAGGATGGGCTCGGGCTTGTTCAGAACCGAATGTGCCCAAGCCCCCCAGGAAGTGAACCCTGCACTGCACTAATCACAGGCAGTGAGACATTTCCCCGGTCCCTTCTGCTGCAAATCGGGGAAATGCCTCACTGCCTGTGATTAGTGCAGTGCAGGATGCACTTCCTGGTGGGCTTGGGCATGATCAGTTCCGAACAAGCCCGAGCCCATCCTTAGTCGCCTATAGTGTTCATCAGAAGCACATGTGAAAGGGCGACAATGTAGGAGAACAGTTGGAAGACAAGGACAGAGCGGTCTTCCCATAACAGGCAGTGTCTGAACAATGTCTTTCATGGCAGGATCATCAGGAAGTAATTTAATATAAGCTGCAGATTTAAAAAGAGTTTTGAAATTAGAATTAAAAAGTATGCAGATCAGTATTTCTGATTTCATTTCAAGTCACTGCGCCAAAGTGGAGAAACCAGTGACAAGCATCTAGTATTTTCCGATGGAATGCATTTTTCTTTTAGGCTATGTTCACATCTTGTGCATTTAAGATGTATTTTTGGTGTGGTGCAATTTAAAAAAATCCTGTTTGCTGCATTAAAATGTTTTATATAGAACGCAATGGTAAAGCATAAAAAAGCACTGCACAGGTGTGAACTTGGATTTAAAGAGACCTTGTCACCAGACTTTATATATAAACAACAATCTTCTTATCATATCCATGCATTTATTGTATTTCATGCATTTACCTGTAAAAGCCTCCCTTGTGTAGAAATCTAGAAGTCCTGAGACTGCTGCTGGGTGATGCCATCTTGGATGTGTTGTCAGCAGCCCCAGTGCTGTCACTGAAGTGACACTCTATAGTATTCAACATCTCTTCAGGCTGTTACATAAAAGGTCATTAATGCCTATGGGAATTGGATGCAGCTTAAACCGCATCCAATTCGCAGCACACTTGAAAACACATTGTTTTCAATGTGCCTTGTTTATAGCACTTCGCTAAAACATGTGTGTTTTCTGTGCAATGCGGTACGAATTCCCTGCTCGCGGCACCTCCCCCTCCCTCCCCGGGCAGCTGCTGCGGACAGGAGCCGGCGAACGAAGACTCCACACCTTCTCAGCAGCAAACAGGCTTGAATTCGCACCGCAATGATGTGAATCCAGCCTTAGGGAGGTGAGGCGTGGATGAGCTGGGTCAGCATAGACAGTAATCAGACACTCCCAGAGGAGTAAAGGGCTAAAATGTGCAAGGAGGGAGGGGGCTGTGCTAGGGAATTGACTCTTGCTGAAGTAGTTAAATTTTCTAGCAAGTTCAGAGTTTTGGTTGCAAGTGAACAAAATGGTTTATGGAAAGGAAAAACACTGCACGTATGCATTTCAAATATTTGTTTTATCTGTGATCTTGCTTACATCTTTTATTTGGTGGCAGGGGCTCTTTACAGACAGAGAAAGTGGCAGCAAAGCAGCTATAAGCCAATCTGTGCCGCTTGAAGGCAGGGAACCCCTTTATAACCCCGGATGACAGAAATTAACTTACAGAAGGGTTTTCCTGGTTCAGCTTTTCAGTGGCAGCCACACAAGTGACAAACATAGCAGGCTGGCAGTGTATGGTCTTGTTCAGCACTTCGGCGGGGCCCCGGAGGCACAGATCCAGAAGGTCGTAACCCAGCACCTTGTGGGCAGTCAGGAACATCGCCCTGACATTGGGGTACTTGAGGAGCCCACTGGCCATGCCCACTGCTTGGCTTCCCTGTCCTGGGAAGAGGAGGACTGTGGTGTCATTGGGGGACCTCCTGTCTGCTCTGGGGCTCTCCTCATTCTCTTCTTCATCTTTCTCTGCATAAGCCTCCTCCAGCAAGGTGTTTATTTCCCCTCTGTCCTTTCCTGACAGCCACCTCTGCCCATTATACAGAACCCCCCGATGCCTCAGTGCCCTGAGAAGAGCTGAGCCCCCCATCCTTGCCTGTGACAGCAACAATGTGTCAAAGTCACACAACTCTCACTGATTCACGTGCACCTCTCTATGCCCTGCATAGCACTTCCGGGTCTGCAGTACGCCTGGAAACCCTTCCCTACCACAACCATCACCTTTAGCACAAAGGTTCCTAGATACAGAAGAGTGAAGAATAGTTCTAAAACTGGCACATGTAAAGGTTTTCAAAGGATTTTCAAATGTTTAACCACTTAAGGACCAAGCCTATTTTTGACACTTGTTGTTTACAAGTTAAAAATATTTTTTTTTGGCTAGAAAATTACTTAGAACCCCCAAACATTATATATATTTTTTTCAGACACCCTAAAGAATAAAATGTAGATCGTTGAAATACTTTATGTCACACCGTATTTGCACAGCGGTCCTACAAACGCATTTTTTTTTTGGAAAATAAAATACACTTTTTTAAATAAAAAAATAAGAAAACAGTAAAGTTAGCCCAATTTTTTTTATATTGTGAAAAATAATGTTACACTGAGTAAATTGATACCCAAGATGTCATGCTTCAAAATTGCGCCCGCTCGTGGAATGGTGAGAAACTTTGGTACTTAAAAATCTCAATAGACGAGGTTTAAAAATTTCTACAGGATACCAGTTTAGTCTAGTGCTAAAATTATTGCTCTCGATCTAACGATTGCGGCAGTACCTCAAATGTGTTGTTTAAACACTGTGTACATATGTGGGCGTGACTTACGTATGTGTTCGCTTTAACGCCGATAAAAGTGGCCGCCACCGAGACCAATTTTATGTTAAAGCGGACCGCCCGCGGTGGTGAAAAATACCGGGGTTATAGCTGCTATCTGCGACGAGAATGCGCACAACACCTGTGCGCTGATAAAAGAGATTAAGTTTTGCCATTTGAATGAGACCTAAGTCTGTTAATCTTTTCCAGATCAAGCTGTCCAGCAAAAGTGTCTGTTAAGGGGTTGAGACAAACCATTTAACACTGACAGGGGTACTTACAATGGTTAGCTTTTATTCATTAATGTTTGAGGTAATTGTAGCCGTATTAGTGCAATTATGCCAGAGAAAATTGAGTACTGTCCATGATACTTTTTTATTTGCACTAACACAAAATTTTTTCAGGACAAGCTTTCGGGGTATCTCCCCTTCTTCAAGGTCCAAGCAGTACTGCTTGGACCTTGAAGAAGGGGAGATACCCCGAAAGCTTGTCCTGAAAAAATGTTATGTTAGTGCAAATAAAAAAAGTATCACGGACAGTACTCAATTGTCTCATTCATTAATGTAAAACTTTTATCCCAAAGGAAATAAAACTGTTGCTATATCCGCTTATAAAGTGTTAGCTGGAGTTCAGCTTTAATGTGTTAGTCAAATCCATCTAAATCTGCTAGTGAATCTAAAGTCCTGTACCCACGACAGGTCATCTGGGATTTTTTTGCATTCTAATCTCTGATCGAATCAGAAGAGTGTACTAAAGTCACGAAAATTCTCGTATGACAGAATAAAAAATCGTAAATGATGTCATATGTTGTATTGTATTTTCAGACAACAACTGTACTGATTAAACGAAAATCGTACGATCTGACGATCTGGTATCGTAAGAGAAAATTTTTCGTGTTTGTCCGATCTAATAATATCAGATGAACTGTCATGATCGGCTCTCGAAAGCTCTGTACTAACGATCCGATTATCATACGATCGCTTCGAAAGTGGGATTTTTCATCTGATTTTCAGATCGCGTGTACCGGCCATAACACTCCTCTTGCCCCAGACTGACAAAAGTTAAGTTGTCTACAGGTGTCTTTGTTATTCCTCCATCCAGAATGCAGACACCCTAAAGCAGGAAGTGTGTTACTGGCTGGATCACAAGGTGAAAATAAAAGGAATAAAGCTTTAAAAAAGAAAACCGATGCAGTCATCACTTGTAAAATTGCTAACTGCATTGTATTAAAGTGGAGCTTTAGGTTCCAAAATGAAAACAGTCTCTTCTGCATTAAGACTCCTTTCACACCAAGGTGTTTTTTCAGGCGTTTTACTACTAAAAATAACACCTTTAAAGCGCCTGAAAAACTCCCCCTCATCCACCCTAGTGTGAAAGCCCTAGTGCTTTCACACTGGGACGGCGCGCTTGCGGGATGGTAGAAAAAAGTCCTGCAAGCCGCATCTTTGGGGTGGTGTGGGAGCGGTGTGTACAGCGCTCCTCCACCTCCCCTGCCCATTGGAAACAATGGGGCAGCGCTCCCGAAGCACCTGAAGACCGCTATAAACAGCAGAAAAGCGCTGCAAAATAGCTGTGTTTTACCACTAACGCTCGGGCGGCCTTGGTGTGAAAGGGGTCTTAAGCTATTTACCTGTCCACTCAAGCACAGGTCACTTGACAATTTAGGCAATGCCAAATCTGATGTCATCTCGGTCTGGCCATGTCAGCGGCTGGTGGTGAGTTCCGGGGAAAGTGCATCGCTGGATTCAAGGTCAGTATAGTTCTGATTTAAATATAATTAAGTTGGCCTTAAAGGAATAAGGCATAGAACTGGCACATTTCCTAAATTTAAAAAACAGTTTGTGACTAAGCCTAGGTTAACATTGGAGCGATTTGTCATGCGATTTGAGAGATCAAATCGCATGACAAGTTGCAGCCTATTGACAGCAATGGCACTGTTCCAATCAGTGCGACACCGATTTTTTTAGCCCCACACCGATTTGCAAAAGTAGTCCCTGCACTACTTTTGCCAATCTCAGGTGCGACTTCAATAGACATCTGTGCATGAAGCCACACAGATGTCTATCAAGTAGCACCTGAAATCGCACTGACCTTGCTACTTCAAGTGAAGTAGCAGCGATTTCAAAGTAACATTAATGTGAACCAGGGCTCAAGGGGATTTAGGGAGAAAAGGTAGGGTTGCCACCTCATCCCTTTAAAACCGAACACATATGAATTACACAGGTTGTTCTGAGGCTGATTGAATGCAGTTAAGGCACCAAGTGAGTTTAATTACCACCTTAATCAGCCACAGAACCTGTGTAATTCATATGTGTTCGGGTTTAAAGGGATGAGGTGGCAACTCTAAGAAAAGGCCCGGGGACCCAAGTGGTTAAAGAGTAGATGCTTTTCAGTAATTACAATTGCTCAACTGTAACTGTCTGCTTACTTCTCCTGTCAGTTGTTATTGCTCAATTCTTTTTACTCATAACAGTTTTCATAATTTTATAACTTTATAAGGAAATCACACAGAGACATCTCTAATTTGGGCCTCCAATGAAAATTGTGTTCAAAGTAAAAAGTATTTTCAAGATGTTGACAGTTATGGGGTGCACACATAAAGTTACAGAAACGTATTTAATGAGATTTTAGAATAGAACTAATCCCATTGATTTAACGGTTTCCCAAAACAGTTACATTTGAGGCATGCCATGAATAACTGTCACAGTCACTTATTTTGTCAACCAAACTGTCAAGCCCTCAAATGGCTGGTGTCATAACTGATCATATGTTTATTTTTTTCCAACTTTTTGAAGTATGTTAAGGAGCCTGACCAGGCAGGGTGCAGGCCTCCTTAAATACTATGATCTGCCCAGCTGGGGGGGGGGGGAGATATTGTTGGGTGGAATAGTGGAGATGTAGCAGTGTTGCTGAGGCCTCACTGGGGAGCCCCCAGTCTGGGGGGTGATCTTGAGGCCTGGTGGCTCGGGTGCAGCCAGGAGCGGAGTTGGATCCTGGAGTGGGAGAGCAGCAGAGAGGCTACAGAGAGAGACTCTTTAAAGAATCCACCGGTGTCGGTGAGTGGCAGAGGGAGCTGGAGAATAAGACTAAAGCAGACTGGGAGGTTATAATGGACAGTCTGTGGAGAGTGGAAAAGCCAGTCAGTGTAGCAGTGCCATGGAACAGTGAGGTAGGCCGGAGTGGCTTCGGCTAGGAGCAGTAGTCCATCTATACCCGGCTTGTACCAACGTACTTATCTACACCCTGAGGGCCCGTGGCTTCCAAATGAGGGAGCCCTTGGCTATAATGGGTGGTCCGGAGGTCCTGCTGGTAGAAGTGCAGGCCTTACCATGTGTTAGCTGTGGTGGAGGAACAAGTGTCATGGAGGCCTGATAAATTGCCTTTCAGATCTGGAAGAACAAGTAGTGCGCAGGAGAGAAGTAAGGAGTGGAACAGTCAGCAAGCATCAGTGCTGGAGGAAGAGGAGTGTATATACTGTAGGTGTAAATAGTACAGTCCCATTCATTGATGTACTGGGCGTCCCACAATCATCCCTACCCCATCCAAGTTTATTCCCCCAATAAAACAACAAAACAAATAACGACCTGTTCCGTGACTCCGGATGTGAGGAAAATTGTGTGATTGAAGGCAGAGTGACAGATGAACCACAGCTACCAGCAACCCCTAAGGGGGCCATTGGCCTCACTTGCTATTGTTTACCAATGTTGGCGACTTTATTATTACTGCCACTGCTCTCTCTCTCCCCTCCTCACTGGACTCAGTGAGAGCAGCAGGAGCCATTGGGTCCTGCTGCTGTCAATCAAATCCAGTGACAAGTGAGCAGGGGGAAGGGCTGAGCCGCACTGTGTGTGTGTCAATAGACACATACAGCGTATCTCAGGATCAAGCACGCACAAGTACCCTCAGCAATTGACTTGCTAGTGGGGGTATTTGAAGGCAGGAGGAGCCAGGAGCACCAGCAGGGTAGCCCAGAAGAGGAGGATCAGGGCTGCTCTGTGCAAAATCATTACACAGAGCAGGTAAGTATAACATGTTTGTTATTTTAGAAAAAAAAAATCAACCTTTCAAATAACTTACATTTTTGCTTCTGAGGCTCCTGTCAGCAGATAGATCTTCAATTAGGCTGAGCTGTCCTCGCCGCCCTCCCACAGTGTGATTAAATGCTGTAATGGATTGGTTATGTACAGCTCAAGTCTTGGTTTATGGTTAAGTGGAGCTTCATCTGCTTTAAGGCCTTCCAGCCCCCCACCCCCCCTCCATTTTAGGAAACTGTACTTTTGGGGAGGGGGGGGGTGCAGGTACCTGGTTTTGACAGGTACCCGCTCCTATTTCCACTCGGATTGCCTAGACCAGTGGTTCTCAACCCTGTCCTCAAGTACCGCCAACAAGCCATGCTTGCAGGTTTTCCTTTATCTTGCACAAGTGCTTTAAGTCAGTGTCAATGACTTGGTATTTTGGACAGCTATTTTACCCAAGAGAGATTCCCAAACATGGCCTGTTGGGGGTACTTGAGGACAGGGTTGAGAACCACTGGCCTAGACAATCCAAGCAGAAGTTCTCCTCCCTCACTCCCCGCAGTCCTCTTAGACACATCACAGGTCCCAGAAGACTGCAGGACCATTCACAATGCTGTGAAGCCGCAAGCTGTCATAGCCGGGCGTCCCAGTTGAGATGCCAGTGCGGGGACAGAAGACTGATGGAAAGAACAGCTCGGTTGACCACTGGGACAGGGGATCCTGGGACAGGTGATTTTGTAGCTGTAGCTGATTTTGTACAGTTTTTGTAGCTGCTGACTTTTAATAAACACAAATATGACTGGAGCTCCTTTTTAATTCTAAATAAGATTTTATTGATATACCGTATTTGCCGGCGTATAAGACGACTGGGCGTATAAGACGACCCCCCAACATTTCCACTCAAAATATAGAGTTTGTTATATACTCGCCGTATAAGACTACCCCCTCTTCCGCACACCTTCCACACACCAAATAAAACGTAAAAGAACATCAGATTTGATTTCAACATGTTAATTTATATTCAAATGCTTATGACATGCAGGAAAACTGTCACAAGGCTGTCTGTTATCAAACATGTACAGTAAACATAAAACAATGCAAGTTTATTAAACGTAATTCACTAAAGACAAGACAACACACTCCTCTCCTCCTCAGCGCAAGCAACACTCCAAGTGGAGTGAAAAAACAAAAAAACATTTTTTTTCATCAGTTTTGCCCGATTTATATTCTTCCTCATATTTGTGACAAAAAAAAAATCGCAATCGGCGTTTATTGATTGGTTTGCGCAAAAGTGGCCGCGTTTACGAATGATGAGAATTCATTTTTGGGGTTTTTATTTTTTTTTTATTTTTTACTAGTAATGGCGGCGATCTGTGATTTTTAGCGGTACTGCGATATTAGGGCGGACATGTCGGAACATTTTGACACTTTTTTGGGACCATTGGCATTTATACAGCGATCAGTGCTAAAAAAATGCACTGATTACTGTGTAAATGCCATTGGCAGTGAAGGGGTTAACCTGCAGGGGGCGCTCTAAGGGTTAACTGTGTTCCCTGAGCGTGTTCTAACTGTGGGGGGACTGCCCTCGCTCACAGTGCGCGATCTCGCAGCCGCCGTCGTATGACGGCGATTTGCGATATCGAACCACTTTGTCGCCGTCAACCTGCGGTTGGCGATCGGCAAGTGGTTAAAATAACGCTTTGTGAGCAAATCAGATCAGACAAGTGTGAGAGCAATTTTAAAACATGGTGGCACTGGCACATAAAAAAAAAAAAAGCATTATATGTATTTAATTAAAGCATTTTGTGTAGATATATATATATAATGCTTAAAATGAAATACATATAATGCTTTTTATTTACCTATGTGCCAGTGCCACCGTGTCCCTTGCCTGCTCATCCTGAAATACCCATGTGTTCAAATCAACTAGGACCTTACCTCTCTCTCCTCTGGCGCCGATGAACGTGGGGAGAGGAGAGAGAGGGCGGAGTGCAGCTGCATATCACTCCGCCGGTGCGGGAGCCGGCACTAAAGACTGAGCAGCGGCTAATGCGGCTCTATACCTCCGCAGCGGAGGTATAGAGAGGAGCGCACCCGGCGTATAAGACGACCCCCCCACTTGGAGGCATGTTTTTCAGGGGGAAAAAGTCATCTTATACGCCGGCAAATACGGTAATTAATTTCTTTTTACCCCCCAATAAAGGGCTGGTTTACATCAAGATCGCAATTTGTGCAATTTGACAGCTCATTTATTTGAATGGGCTGCAAAACACACTAGACTTTGCAAAAAGTAACGCTTGTATTACTTTTAAAAATGCACAACACTAAAATGCATGGTACTGCGGTACCATGCAATTTAGTGAATGCAAACGCACTGTGTTTGCGATCTGCATTTCAGTGCCATTAACAATACATTTGCACCTGTATGCAGATTGCAAAGACAGTGAATGTGAATGTGGTGCAAGAAACCTGCACGGGAACTCACCTTTCCTCAACAGCGTTCTGGTGTGAACTGACCCTAAAGCCCCGTACAGACCACTCGTTTTTTTTTTTTTTTCGTTCAACCCACTGGGTTGAAAAAAACGGAAGGCTTAGGTTGGAGCGGCTGTACTAGAAATCCAATGTTAGTACATCTCCCCTGCTGTTCTATTGTGTTCTGGGGACGGCCCCCCGCCAGAACACTGCAGTCATGCTGATCAGGAGTCGCTCTGTAGACTTTTTTTGGTCATGAGCCTTTGTCAGAAGCCTGGCTTCTGTCGGACTGGCTGCCATACACATGGGCCGGCCGACATTTGGCCCCCGTGTACTATGCTTTATTGTTTATTTCATTAGCTTACTTTTCTTTTCATGCTGTTTTTGTTACTGTTTCTGTCTGGGGTGTCATGTGGGGTCTGCAGTCCGATGGCACTGCTGAGTAAGGATGGTCTCGGGCTTGTTTGGAACCGAACGTGCTCGAGCCCGCCAGGAAGTGAACCCTGAACTCCGCTAATCACAGGCAGTGAGACATTTCCCCGATGGCTGCAGCCGCGCATCAGAGAAATTTCTCACTGCCTGTGATTCGTGAAGGGTTCACTTCCTGGTGGGCTCGGGCACGTTCGGTTCCGAACAAGCCCGAGACCATCCTTACTGCTGAGGTGTCGTTGGATGTAGAGTGACCCACCTGATAAAGCATTCTGATAACCACTGCCACATGGACCAGAAGTAAAGAAATATCTGCCATAGATAACAGTAAAAACCTGATGGGAGGTCAAACCCTCCCCCCAGTTTTTGCCTGGAGTTTTAACGTGAGTGCCCGTATACACAGGGGCGACTTGCGATCCGACTTGAGTTGCCTCAAGTCGCTTGACATTTGAAATCCCATTGAAATGAATGGGAGCCGTCTTAATATACACGACTGAAGTCGCTCTGACTTCAAGGCGACTTCTGAAAAGGTTCCTGTACTACTTCTAGGTGACTTGTATGCGACTTGTGCCCATAGGATTCAATAGAAGTCGCCTCCAAGTCAGATCCCCATCTACATGGAAGCGACTTTACAGTTAAAAGAATAGAATTTATTTTTAGGCAGCCCCCTCCCTCCCTTCTCTGATTGGTCAAGGCAAAGTCGCCTGGCAAAAGTCGTGTTGTAAAGTTGCCTGAGGTCCTTGAAGTCGCACTGAAAGTCACGCTGAAATCGCCTAGCGAAGTCGCGCCGAAGTCGTGTTGCCCCTATGTGAATGCAGGCTAAGACTCCTGATAATTTTATATCATGGTACTATTATTTTGGTTTTTTCAGTTTATAGTGTTTTTATTTAGGAACATTGGCCAGTTACAGTTTAAGGCTGGGCTCACTCTGTGTGCGGATGCGGCTCACAGCAGGGGTCCGTTGCGTCCCTGTTCTCAGTTTCTGGGACGAATCAGGGCCGAATATTTGCCTGAATTTGGTCCTGAAACTGAGCCAAAGACACACAGGACTCCTGTACAATGCACTCTGTGTGAACAGTCTCCTGTCATATGAATTGGATGCGATGGAAAACGCATCCAATTTGCATCAGTGTGAGCCCAGCCTAATGTGGCAGTAATGCTACATAAAATGAAGTGTACTGTTTTTTTACATACCTTATCTTTTAAATTCTGGGTTTACAGTTTGGTATCATTTCACTTTTTCTTTTTAAACTGCAAGTATAAAAACAAAACTTACTTGCTGAAAAAAAATTTGAAAGGACCAGCCAATTTAGGCTGCACTAAGCAGTAGTTCAGTTTTTGCCCAGAGTTAAGATGGCTTTTATCATTGGCTTGTGTCTGAATAGACCCACCCCCTGGTCATGTGACCTGCATACGCCCAAAGCTGTATGTATGTGCTGACAGTCCCAGAGCCTCCAGTGCTAGCAAAGGACAGCAGAGGTGAGTGGGGGTGATAATCCTTCTTATGTAGCCAGGGATCTCATACCATTGACTGGCAGATCACTGCAGATTAGATAGAGGTCTTCTGGCTGGGTAGGCATCCTGGGACTTGTAGTTCCACACCAGGCAGAAAAACAGAGGCTGCATGCATTAAGCCTGAATATTGTTTTTTAATTATACTAATGTGTTATTACTTTGATTTGTGCATTCCTGTCTGCACGATGTATTCCAGTAGATAGTTTGATGTAGAGATGATGGATTCAAGGGCTGGTTATCAGCTGCATCTAATGTGTTATTATTTAGTCTGAATAATCATGATTTTAGGTTGCGTAATAGTAAATGTTGGTTGAATGTTACGTTCGCTTCGTTATAAATGTGCCCCTTGAAGGTGACTTTATAAATGTTTTCACACACAACTTTCCCCGAACACTCAAAAATGTTTGGAAACACTTAAAATTAAACCCCCCTTAGGTCTCTTGCAGATGATACTCCTGTTTGCCCCTTTCAACACACACTTTTGTAAATATTTCAGTGGGAGTTCCCCGTGTAAATATTGGTTCGCTTGTATTGTAAGTTGGTTGTAAATGATAATGCGGTGGATTTTAGTACTAATAAGTCTGATTTATTATTGTGTAATCTACGTCGACTATTGGTCGGGAACTTAGGT
>BLSH010398068.1:227184-239382 GCA_018402905.1 Glandirana rugosa | reverse complement strand
GGACACGCAATTGTTTTAAAAAAAAAAAAAAAAAACAGAAATGTGAGTTTTTCAGTCAGTGTTTTGGGCAAATGAGTGTAAATGCCACGCTTCCTTCATTAAAAGCTAGAAGAATATTTATTTGCACACAAGTGATATACAGCCTATCTTTGCATTTTTTTTGTTTTGTTTTTTTTTCTGCTAAGAATGTCTGATGCTCCTACATCAGTAAAGTGTGCAAGAGGCCTAAAACCCCATCCCCCTTTTTTTTTTTTTTTCTTGTCATGTTGGGGAGATTTACTTTCATGTCCTGTCCTGGGGACAACACTAGGATGTGAGAGGAAATACTCTCTTGTTAACGCACAGGTGTCCCCATTGGAAGATTTTTCTTCTGTTCCAACTGAAAAATACACCCCAGTCTGAAAGCTGAGGCAGTGCGCTTGCGGGACAGTAAAAAAAAGTCCTGCAAGCCGCATCTTTGCAGCGGTGTATACACTGCTCCTATACCACCCCTGCCCATTGGAAACAATGGGGTAGCGCTCACGAAGCGCAGAACACTGCTTTTGGTTGTGCCGCTAACCTGCACTTTTAACTCCTTGGGGGGGGGGTTAAAAGCGCACCGCCGCCGCCTGAATAGCGACGCAGCTATAACGAGCGGTAAAGCGCCGCAAATTAGCGGTGTTTTACCGCTAACGCTCGAGCGGCCCCAGTGTGAAGGGGGTCTTATGGTGACAGCTGTAAAATGTTTGAGTTCCCTTTTATTTTTTCTAACCAAGTAGGCATAGTCGCTAAGACAAATCGAGAGGCAGATTGTCTCTATCAAGGACACAGAACGCAATGAAAACTTGACGGGTACAAATTCTTTTCAGTTGTATCCAAAACAAAATTTTTGCTTTGTATATAGTTCAGGGCCAGAAATGTAAATGGATTCCTTAGACCCTATTCAGTTCACACCATGCCTTATACTTCAAATAGGACACCCCAATACACGAATGATCCCCTTGGCACCCCTTCCCTCTTAGGCTACTTTCACACTAGAGCGGTACCCGCGGTCGCGGTAAAACCCCGTTTTACCAGCGATAGGGCTCCGCTATGCAGGCGGGAGCTCCGCGCTTTTAACCCAAACAAGGGGTTAAAAAGGGGTTAAAAGTGCCGGCGCTCAGCGCTACCAAGGCGGTGTGCAGCCGCTTCGGCAGCGCTTGCCATGCATTTCAATGGCAGGGGCGGTAGAGGAGCGGTATATTACCGTTCCCCTCACCGCCCCAAAGATGCTGCTTGCAGGACTTTTTGTAATGCTAGCGCACCGCCCCAGTGTGAAAGCACTCAGGGCTTTCACATTGGGGTGGATTGGGGGGGGACTTTTGAGGTGCTATTTTTAGCTAGATAGCGTCTGTATAACGCTCCAGTGTGAAAGCAGCCTAAAGCCGCAACAAGGGCCAGACAGGGTTGTACACATGCTGTAGCCACAATTCTTTGCAGTTCCAGCAGAAATGATACCCCATATTGCGTTCAGATGTGGTTGTTCAAATGAACAGAGCTGTGTTGCAACCGCACAGGACTGCAAAGTGGTGGAGCAGGCTTTTTGGGGTTAAGAGGCAGTAAGGAGACACCAGAGTAGACCTCTTTAGATTTCAATCTGCTGATCAGGTGATCACATACTGCATATAGTAGATGCCAGTCCCATGCTGTCATCTTACTGTGCATGAATAAAAGTCACAGGCCAAAGAGGAATCTAAAATACTGTAGAAGAGACCGCATGTCCGAGCGCATCCACAGTCAGAATGGTGGCTCTGGGCAAGAATACTCACAGGTGGTGACCACAGATATAAAAGCATGAAAATCAAATGGTGCATCAACATGACTGCATATGACGGTGCCATTTGCATACATTTTTTGTGTTTTTTTTTATTCTTGAAGCTAGGTCCAATGAGAAGTGTGTTTCTTAGCAGGAAACATTCTCGAAACTTCCCTGCCCAGTGCTAGTGGTGTTGCATGTGTGATTCCCTCCCTGTGTTACACAACCTAATCAGCCGTCATCTAGGAACTTGAGAGACTATGAATGCGTTGTTACTAACAATAGGAACCTGCTTCCATCCCATGGATTTACTACAGAAATGTGAATAGAAGAATGTCACAAAGAAAACTGGAACCACAAGTTGATAAGCACAGCCAGACCTAAAGCAAAATCCTTTTATTCAATACAATGGAAGGCGGGTACATAATACACACTACTAATATGACGCATTTTAACCTTTCAGGTCTATATCAAATCAATTGTAAATAATGTAAGGGTCTCCTTAAACAACATTACCTGTATGGTATCTCCCTCCTGTCGCTTGAACCAACCAATTAAAAGAACTCAAACATAGTAATGCTAATGTTGAAACAAACTGCCAGGAGGGGAGACCATACAATCTAATTTAAAGCGGTAGAAAACCACGAACCTTTAAAAAAATTAAAAATTCCCTGCAAAGCAATGGCATAATGTGTTAGTATGTATCATATACTACCACACTATGAAATACTTACCTTAGAACAAAGCCCTTCAGCGGTGCCGCTGACAGGTTTTCCGTCTTCCTTCCGGATTTGCTGGCTCCGGTCCTATGAATGACTGAGCCATGATGATATAACTCCCGTGCATGCTCATGGGAGTAATGGTTTACGGCCCGGAACGCTCAAGGGGATGGCACGGGCATGCCTTCCCTTTTTTTAGAGTGTGTGTGCCGGTGGCGGCACTGGCTGCATCCAGTGTGAATATGTCTGCAAGTTTAGGAGATATTCACTGTACCTGCAGGTAAGCTTTATTATAAGCTTACTTGTAGGTACAAGTTCAAAAACTATCACTTTTAAAGCTGCCCACAAATCTAGCAAATTCCTCCATAAACAGCATGGATTAGCAAATCTCCCACTGTGACTGTCAAAATACCCAAAAAGTAGGTGCATCTGATTGGATCACAAAGGCTATATGCTGCGCACTGGTAAAGTAAAGGTATCCGTGAGAAACCAGTAGATAAATTGGAGGATGAAGAATAAAACTTGCTTCCATGTAAACCATAGAGCAACATTTATGTGGCCAGACATAAAGCACACAGTCCAGATAAAACGCATGTCATGTGTGAACCACACAGTTTAAGTTAAAAGGTACAAGCCCAAGTCTCCTCCAAAATGAAGTATAAAATCTCGCGCTGGGAGAACCACAAAACTAGACAAATATATGGACTGCTGCCCTCCAGATATTTACCTCCGAAGAGGAAATAATGTTAAAACCAGTATGTCAGGAGATGGCGCTGTCACTATCAATATTAAGTGGGTTTGTAATGAAAACCTAATAAGTGTGTTGTACACCATCTATTATATTGTACATAAGAATCAAATTAAACATAAAGAGCGTAAACCTTCAAGTGTCCGTAAAATCCTATATATGTACACCCTAAGTACTTTTCCAAGAAATAAGTGAAGGTGTTCAAATAAGTAGAGGTGTCTCTATGTATTAATAATCATAAATATGAAACTGTGGGGTAAAAACAACATTGGTGGGAAAACGTCCGTAAAAGTCCGTGTCAGGTCCGTAAAAATGGTGTCCGTAAAATTTTTTTTTTGTGAAAGATGGCGTCCTTCACAACTGGGCAAGAGGTTCTGCAAAATGCCGCCCCGGCGTGTGGCTTCCTCTAGGGGTCTTGGAATGTGTGTGGGTCAGTAAGGGAAGAAGTTGATTACAGATATATCCATAAACCAGTATGCTGCATTCAAAAGGTGACTTTCCATGTGTGTCATCTATCACGAAAAAATGGTGACTTCACTGGTGCTCCCCGCTTGTGCCCTCACTTACCAGAATCTTCATACCCCTACTGGGGTGATGCGCCTTTGGTAAATGGGGTCTTTGTTGTTGTCTCTCCGGTGTCCCGTGGTCCCTCCTTCTTAGGGTGGATTCCTCCTTCCAGGTATTGCTGTATGGTTCAGTCCTTGATGAGTCCAGCCCCTGTGTTCCAGATGGTCCTCGGTAGGAATGTTGATAAGAAAAAAGGATCCAGGATAGTGTAGTATTTTAAGGTTATTTATTCAAAAACGAAGAATCAAGTTCATTTAAAAAGCACTCATTTGTGCTGACACCCAAAACTGACACAGCAGTAAGCCAAGAACGCGGGCTATGCCCGTTTGAAGAAGGCTGGATCTCCCTTCCTTCCTTCCTCCTCCCTGCGCTCCTCTATGAGGAGTCTGCTCGCTGCTGCTGCTGTCTATGTGGACAAGTGTTTGTGAGCAAGATTGCTGCGCTGACGCGTTTCCTCGGTTTGACGTCTTCTGAGGCTATGGTCAAAGCTTGCTCAAAGTGTGCTTAAATATACATCATGGAGGGTGGAGTTTTGGAAGAGATCCAATCATATGTGTTAAAGGGAGGTACTTTGATGTGTCAGTAGAGAAGGAAAGGGGGAGGAGATCCGACCTTCCTCACCAATCAGAAAAATCTTTTCAAGCTCATGATGTGGATGAGAACGTCCGGGAAAAAACTTTTTCTATTTCTTATTAGTGCAGATCTTAAAATGTGTATAGTAAGATGACATATTATACTGTAAATAAGTGCAATATTCTGAATCAAATTAGGTAAAACAAGGTAGTGCAATGTGATGGATAAAAAACAAACATAACATATAAAATAGTCATGTTAAAGTGCAGGATATAGAAAGATGATGAAATAGTCATTATTTACGCAAATGGGATAATAATGTAAGTATAAGAAAATTATAAAACTACTATAGTTCTCCGTGAAGTTTTAATTCTTAAAATATGATGATGTGGATGAGAAGGCTAGTTGATAAAAAATCGATTGGCGATTCCGAAAAACTTTTGAATTCAAAAATAAGAAGCTTGTGAAAGACTATTAAGGGGTTGAGGTAGTGAAGGATAAGGTAGTGCTTGTTGAAAAAATGATGTGGATGAGAAGGCCATGCCCCTGATGGGGAATTAATTAATTGCGATCAACACTTTATTATATAATTTATAGTGAATAAAAAATGGCTAAATATGATTTAAACATACAAAAGAAAAAACAAAAAAAGTACAAGAGGGATGTACTAGACTATACCAACAAGAAAGTATACAAGTGGCAAGCCGAGTTGTTAACAACAGTGGGGGAAGAAAGACCAGAGACCTCCACATTGGACGAATCACTAGATGATATGGAAGAAGGTAGATTTGAAAAAGCTCCACGTACCCCCTTTTTCCATAATCCCCAAACACCCAGAACCAACAACAGGAACCCTCAAAGAGAACCACGCCCACAAAATTGGGAGTATGAGTATAGATCTAATCGGAGGGACGAGCCCAGGACCCCTAGATTCAATATCCCAACTGGAAACAGATACTCACCCCTGGGATACCGCGAGCCTAGATTCCCAGATGTACAAAGGTGGAATGATAGACCCAGGGGAAACCCTGATGGTGATTTTTTTCGGGAGAGATCGGGATGGAGACCACCAGGGAGATGGAGGAACCACGGACCCCCAAGAATTCCAGACGACAGAGGATACCATTACAGAGGATACAGGAACACATGGAACCAACCTTGGGTGAACAACTGGCAGAAAGGAAGAGATCACAGACCACAAGAGAGGGCAGGGTACGACCATCCACAGGGAGAGAGACGGACGACCAGAATGGATGGACGGCCAAGGGAACCCGAAAGAGAAAGAAGTATGGAGAGAAACCAAGAAAGAGAGGAACACGAGGGGGGAGGAAGAAAAAGAAGAAGGCATCATTAGGAGAAGGTATTTTTAATCTGAGCGGTGTCATTTTTACCAAAGAGGAACTGAGAGTTTTAGATTTGGGGCTTAAATACGCCCCCGAACGCAATGTCAATGATTTTGAATTATATATTGACTTACAAAGATTTATTAGGAAACTAAACCTGAAAAAATATTTCTCTTTGAACAAGAGTTCGGACAAACAAGAAAATACGCCTTACAAGCACACAGCACTTAGGAACAATTCTGTTTTTAACCCTAAAGTTCACGGAAGTGAATGTATAGGGGCTTTTAAAAAAATGGTGGAGAAAGATTTTAAATCACTAGGAGAGGACAAGCCGAAACGAAAACACATATGGAAGACCATTAAGAAGCTAGGAGATAAAAAGGATGTAATCATAAGACCAGCAGATAAAGGAGGAGGAATAGTCATCCTCAGTAAACAGGACTATGAGAAGGAAATGAAGAATTTACTAAATGTAGAAGGCACATACAAGAAATTGAAAAAGAATCCGAAGAAAGAGCTGGAAAAGTAATTGAAAGCATTCATTAAGAAGGGAAAAGAAAAAGGCATACTAAACAAGAAAGAGGCCAGGTATATTATACCAGACTCAACTAAAACTCTGGTAATGTATTACCTACCGAAAATACATAAGAATCTAACCACACCCCCTGGGAGACCCATCATCAGTGGAATGCAATCACTATTCTCCAGACTAGGAGAATACCTGGATCAGTTTCTTAAACCCATGGTTAAGGAAGGCAAATCCTACCTAAAGGATAGCACTCAATTGATCCTGGAATTAGAAGAATTGTCAAACACTGAAAACTGCATACTAGCAACTATTGACGTGAACTCGCTATATACCAACATAGTCCAAAAAGATGGCCTAAAAGGAGTGGAGAAAGCCTTGCACACCAAGTCGGAACTGAAACAAGAACAAATTGATTACATACTGGAAGGACTACAACTAGCTATGGGGAGCAACTACTTTTGGTACAACCGTGAATATTATACACAAGAGAAAGGTGTAGCAATGGGAGCCAGATATGCCCCAAGCGTGGCAAACTTGTTCATGGACATGTGGGAAGAAAAATATATCTACAACCAAGCAAGACCTGAATTGAAATTTTATCGAAGATATATAGACGACATTATTATCGTATGGGAAGGCACTGCGGATAAACTGCAACATTTCTTGCAGCAAATGAATAACAACATTTATGGCATGAAGTTCACAGGAGGATGGAGTGTTGACAAAATAAATTATTTGGACTTACAAATTTTCAAATCTGATAACAAATTGGCAACAAAAACCTACTTCAAAACCACAGATAGGAATGGATACATTCCCACCTCCAGTTGTCATCATCCCAGATGGAAACAGAACGTACCTAAAGGGCAACTGTTGAGAATGAGGAGAAACTGTCACAACCTTAGAGATTTTGAAGAGCAATCAGAATTACTCATACAGAGATTTTTACAAAAAGGCTACCAGAGAGAGGGCTTAGAAAAAATCAGGGAAGAAATTGGAAGAATGTCCAGAAAAGACATCCTAGAGGGCAAAAAAGACAGGAATAAAAAGGACGGAATACTTTTTATCACCGGATACAGCAGGCAATATAGGAAGGTAGAGAAAATTGTGGAAAAGTATTGGCCCATCCTAAAAATGGACAGAACACTAGCTAAAATCATTCCGAAGAAACCAGCTTTCGTGTACAGGAGGGCCCGCAACTTGAGAGATTGTTTAGTTCATAATGTCATCAATCCTCCAGGAGAAGTAAAACTATTGGGAGATATGAAAGGATTTTACAGATGTGGAAGGTGTGACGAAAACACAACCCAGGAAGAAAGATCAGTTCAAATCCTCAACCAACAATAGGATGTTTCAGATAGAGAAGCTAATCACATGTAACAGCACTCACGTGACTTATGTGCTCGAATGCCCTTGTCACTTGCAATATGTGGGCAGAACCACTAGGCCGCTACATAAAAGGATATCGGAACATGTGAGAAACATCAAAAAGGGCTATCCCAAACATAACCTATCAAGACATTTTGATGAGGTACGCCAAAGGGACCCCAAAAAACTGGTGTTTTTTGGGATAGATAAGGTGAAAGAGAACTGGAGAGGTAGCAATAGAAAAATAGAGGTATCCCAAAATGAAACACGATGGATTTACCTTTTGGATAGCCTCAGACCCAAAGGACTGAACGTAGATATTGATCTTAACTGTTTTATTTCCAATTTTTAGAGAAAATAACCTCCACCATCTCCTCTCCACTTTTTATACATTTCTTTACCTTTTTAATATCCCACTATGACCATTCATCCAGCATATTTATAATCATAAAATATTTTAATGAATTTTACTGCATATTTCTTACTGACATTTTAATGTATGTGATGTTTTTACTGTTGGACCTTCTCATCCACATCCTAAGAATTTTTTGAGTTTTTTAGCATGGAAATCTTACCAATCTCTTATTAATCTATCTATTAATTAAACAATATGTTCCTTTTACTCCACTTTTTATATATCGATAACCTTGTGTTGAATTTGGACCTCTTCCTGGTCATAGCCTTCTCATCCACATCATCCTTTAAATGTTCAATTACTCTACCTTCGGAAATTACCTAAATCTCTAAATGATCCACGTGTAGCTTTTAACAGCCCTCCATATGCCTCTCATTTGTAATGTATAATTATTTCTCACTTCTTAGTTATGCTCTATTCCGGGCTTTCTCATCCACATTCGATGAATATACTCATATAGCCTTCGACATACACTTTCTACCCCGTACTTGTACCATATAGCTTAACACATTAGTAATCATATATATTTTTATTGCAAAGCTCTTACTCGTATTTTATTCAGTTCTTTTATGCTTGGACCTTCCCATCCACATCCCAAGAATAATTTTTATTTTTGTTTTATTCTACTCCGAAAAGATTCTAGCACGTCAGAAACTTTACTTTGGATCATGAATGCAATTTAGACTTATTCTTGCCCACAGCCTTCTCATCCACATCATCCTTTTAAATGTTCATTATCTCCATCTCCACCATCTCTAAACTATCCATGTTAAGCTTCTATTAACCCTCTACGAGTCTTTCACTTTTAAACTTTTTAATTGGTGTTACCAATTGTATCAATATCCTATGAAGTAAATTACAACGGTTTTTAATCACTCCCTCCACCAATCCCTATTATATTCCAATAGTAGGTTCTTTTTATCTTATCTTTTTTATTCACTATAAATTATATAATAATTCCCCATCAGGGGCATGGCCTTCTCAACCACATCATTTTTTCAACAAGCACTACCTTATCCTTCACTACCTCAACCCCTTAATAGTCTTTCACATGCTTCTTATTTTTGAATTCAAAAGTTTTTCGGAATTGCCAATCGATTTTTTTTTTTTTTTATCAACTAGCCTTCTCATCCACATCATCATATTATTTTAAGAATTAAAACTTCACGGAGAACTATAGTAGTTTTATAATTTTCTTATACTTACATTATTATCCCATTTGCGTAAATAATGACTATTTCATCATCTTTCTATATCCTGCACTTTAACATGACTATTTTATATGTTATGTATGTTTTTTATCCATCACATTGCACTACCTTGTTTTACCTAATTTGATTCAGAATATTGCACTTATTTACAGTATAATATGTCATCTTACTATACACATTTTAAGATCTGCACTAATAAGAAATAGAAAAAGTTTTTTCCCGGACGTTCTCATCCACATCATGAGCTTGAAAAGATTTTTCTGATTGGTGAGGAAGGTCGGATCTCCTCCCCCTTTCCTTCTCTACTGACACATCGAAGTACCTCCCTTTAACACATATGATTGGATCTCTTCCAAAACTCCACCCTCCATGATGTATATTTAAGCACACTTTGAGCAAGCTTTGACCATAGCCTCAGAAGACGTCAAACCGACGAAACGCGTCAGGCGCGGCAATCTTGCTCACAAACACTTGTCCACATAGACAGCAGCAGCAGCGAGCAGACTCCTCATAGAGGAGCGCAGGGAGGAGGAAGGAAGGGAGATCCAGCCTTCTTCAAACGGGCATAGCCCGCGTTCTTGGCTTACTGCTGTGTCAGTTTTGGATGTCAGCACAAATGAGTGCTTCTTAAATGAACTTGATTCTTCGTTTTTGAATAAATAACCTTAAAATACTACACTATCCTGGATCCTTTTTTCTTATCAACATTCCTACCGAGGACCATCTGGAACACAGGGGCTGGACTCCTCAAGGACTGAACCATACAGCAATACCTGGAAGGAGGAATCCACCCTAAGAAGGAGGGACCACGGGACACCGGAGAGACAACAACAAAGACCCCATTTACCAAAGGCGCATCACCCCAGTAGGGGTATGAAGATTCTGGTAAGTGAGGGCACAAGCGGGGAGCACCAGTGAAGTCACCATTTTTTCGTGATAGATGACACACATGGAAAGTCACCTTTTGAATGCAGCATACTGGTTTATGGATATATCTGTAATCAACTTCTTCCCTTACTGACCTACACACATTCCAAGACCCCTAGAGGAAGCCACACGCCGGGGCGGCATTTTGCAGAACCTCTTGCCCAGTTGTGAAGGACGCCATCTTTCACAAAAAAAAAATTTTACGGACCTGACACGGACTTTTACGGACGTTTTTCCACCAATGTTGTTTTTACCTCACAGTTTCATATTTATGATTATTAATACATAGAGACACCTCTACTTATTTGAACACCTTCACTTGTTTCTTGGAAAAGTACTTAGGGTGTACATATATAGGATTTTACGGACTTTTACGGACACTTGAAGGTTTACGCTCTTTATGTTTAATTTGATTCTTATGTACAATATAATAGATGGTGTACAACACACTTATTAGGTTTTCATTACAAACCCACTTAATATTGATAGTGACAGCGCCAAGTCTCCTCCAGCCTTAAACACTAAATGGAGGGCCCAGCACTTGTGATGGAAACAGGCTCAGGGTTTACATACCAGCCGGAGGGCTCGTTGGGATCAGCTGTTGGTGTCCCACAGGGAAGGCACACTTCAGTGTGGTGTGTAGTAAAGCTGGAGCCACCAAGAGGAATGCTGCTGACAGAAGAAAAACACATCCCAGGATGTGGAAGAAGGAATCCGCCATTCCTTCATCCACATGCTGGGATATGGATGCATTTTCTATTTCCTGAGCGGCAATTTTTGGATGCCTTGCAGGCGCTCAGAAGGAGACCGTCCACTGTCAGAGGATAGGAGACTTATTTGCAAGTCTCCAGCAGTCTCAAGAGAAGTTATTGGCATCCATCATTGGAGATTCATCCAGCGGTCCCTGCATAACATGTATGACCATATCCCATGGATAACTGGGAGATCCCCATGCTAATTTGAAAAGGTGCTTTTACCAAGAAGTGGCATCACCCTTGAAGAAATTATTTGTCTTTATATTTTGAAACGCGTTGGAAATCCCATCTACATCTACTGGAAAATCATTGGTACAACTGCGATGCAACAAGTAGTTGGGGATACCACTTCAGGAATTTCTATAATTTTTGCTATTATGTACAATGATCGTGTATGTGTGTGTGTGTGTGTGTGTGTGTGTGTGTGTGTATATATATGTATATGTGTGCTTGACACGGCATGTGCTTTTTCAAATTTATATTCACAATAAGCAAAGCCGCTTTTTAATGCAGATTAAAAAAAAAAAACGTTTTTAACCACTTCAGCCCCGGAAGGATTTCACACTTTAGGGCCTGAGCCCTTTTTGCGCTTCGGCGCTGCGTCGCTTTAACTGACAATTGCGTGGTCGTGCGACGTTGTACCCAAACTAAATTTGCGTCCTTTTTTTTCCCCCACAAACAGAGCTTTCTTTTGGTGGTATTTGATCATCGCTGAATCATTTCTGATCACCGCTATAAACAAAAGAAGAGCGACAATTTTGCAAGAAAAAAAACAAATTTCTTACTTTTTGCTAAAATACAAATCCAAAAAAAATACAAAAAAACATTTTTTTCATCGGTTTTGGCCAATTTATATTCTTCCTCATATTTGTGATAAAAAAAAATCGCAATCGGCATTTATTGATTGGTTTGCGCAAAAGTGGCTGCGTTTTATGGATGATGAGAATTCATTTTTGGGGTTTGTATTTATTTATTTATTAATTTTTTACTAGTAGTGATATTGGGGCGGACATGTCGGACCATTTTGACACTTTTTTTGGGACCATTGGCATTTATAAATCGATCAGTGCTATAAAAATGCACTGATTACTGTGTAAATGCCATTGGCAGTGAAGGGGTTAACCTGCAGGGGGTGCTGTAAGGGTTAACTGTGTTCCCTGGGCATGTTCTAACTGGGGGGGGGGGACTGCCCTAGCAGGGGAAGGGGAAGTGATCACAGCTTCCATGTAGTGGAAGGCTGTGATCACAGCCCTTCCCCCCCCCCCCCCC
>BLSH010398068.1:203318-220021 GCA_018402905.1 Glandirana rugosa | reverse complement strand
CTTTGGTGCTCACAAAATTGGTTGGGTAGGTATAACATTATGTCAACTAAAGCTAACCATTATGGGTCAGAAATCTCTAGATGACAACAGGTGGGGAGACTTCTGCCTTCTGTAGCATCCTTCCGCTTGCGATGGATAGTTCATGTTACCTCCTTCTACTCATTCAGAAAAGAAGTTGTGTTGGTTCAAACATTACCTAGCAAGCTGAAATTTTCTCTGTATGAAGACAAGCTTATTCTATTGCCCTCTAGTGTAGCTCTAAGGCCTCGTTCACAGTATACAGTTCATGCATAAAACTGGTTGGGATTAAACGGGCAGATTTGCCTTTTTTCACATTGTGTGCAGAGACATGCATATTTTATGATATAGGTCGCTGCAAGGATACAAAGAAAGCAGTTTTTCTGCCCAGGTCGCACCACAACACTGCTGTCACTTGAGTTTTTTTTTCTGCGAAGAAATATATCCCAATTCTTTGCAAGAGCACAAATAAAACAAACTGTTCTCTATGTACCCTGTTTACACCACAATGTTGTAAACTGCATTCACATTGCAGATTCCACGCAGAAAAAAATCTGCACGATACCAATGTTGTGAATGGGGCATATAGAGAACAATTGTTTGTGCCCTTTAAGAGGCAGGTGCTGAGAAAACTTGCGTCTCTGCACATGGTGTGACCAAGGCATAAATGGCCTGAGGACAGCAGGCGAGGAGGCATTTTGTCTGTCCTCGGCTTTACTGGTTTCCAGTACTATATACCTTTCATCTTGGCCAGATAGAAATGGAGCAAGTGAGTTAGTGTTACTAAACAGTAAAATCTGTCTGTATATGCAGAATAGCATGCTTGTTATAAGCACCGTGGAACTTAAAGTTGTTGTAAACCCTCACCGTTTTTCACATTGATGCATTCTATGCATTAATTTGAAAAACTTTCTCTGTTGCAGCTGCCCCCAGAGCCCCCCGTTTACTTACCTGAGCCTCATCGTTCCCGTGCCGGGGACTAGCACACCCGCACATTGGCTCCCGCTGCTGTCAGTTAAATCCAATGACGTGCGGGGGAGGGCAAGGCCAAGTCTTGCTGTCTGTCAATGCATGCAGCAGCAGGCGGAAATGGGAGCGTGCCTGCACTGGTGAACCCAGGAAAAGTGCTTCCCTGACAGGTCACTCGATGCGGGGAGGAGCCAGGAGCGCCTCTGGAGGACCCCAGTAGAGGAGGATCAGGGCCTCTCTGTGCAAAACCCTTGCACAGAGGAAGTAAGTATGACTTGTTTTTTTATTATAAAAAAAAAAAAAAAAAGCTGAACCTTTACAATCACTTTAAGGGGTTAATCCTCTGCATTGTGTAAAAAGTTGCGTTGATCCTGTATGGACAGATCATTCTCTCCTGCACCGCAAGGCCATATAATACACAATGAGGGTTGTCGTCCTGCACATGCTCAGTTTGGTCTCTATTGCTGGAGAGAACATTTCCTTGTTCAGAGCTAGCCAGGTCACATGATATTGACATCACTCATGTGGGCCGTTATACAGGCTATAGTGGAAATCTCCTACCTGAAAACTAAGCACTCGGCAGACCCTGCAGATTATTATGTGAGCGTGGTATACAGATCAGCCAAAAATGTATATAGTGGCAGTATTTTAATGTAAAAAGAAGATTTATAAACTGTGGGCACTGTGGGGGAGCAGATTAACTATTTTCATATTACTGGGTTTAGTAACACTTTAAGCTCCTTCAGTAGAAAAACTGAGCATGCAGAAGTTTTCGAAAAAGAGTGTGCTATGACAGCTACTGAAAGGCTGTAGGGTGGAGACATTCACTTAGCAGGCAAATAGCATGTTCCTGGTACCAACATGGTGGCATACATGTGGTAGTATGCTGCCATGGAAATTACGGTAAGTGTTTGATATAATTTTCTGTTTTCTTGGTATCAACATGGCAGCATACTACCACATGTATGCTACCATGGATTGGCGCCAGGAAAGGAAAATTGTGATAAGTATTTGATAAAATTTTCAATTTTAAGAAAGAAAGGTCAGCAATGGCAGCCTACTTTGTCTCTTGACAGGTTTCAATTAAAGTGGGGCTTACTGTTGGATAGAGCAGAAATTTTAAACATGAGTCCTTTCACTACGCTATATTACCAAATGTATTGGGACGTCTGCCTTTACATGCACATGAACTTTAATGGCATCCCAGTCTTCGTCCATACGGTTCGATATTGAGTTGGCCCAACATTTGCAGCTATAACAGCTTCAACTCTTCTGGGAAGGCCGTCCACAAGGTTTAGGAGTGTCTATGGGAATGTTTGTCCATTCTTTCAGAAGCACAATGTCAAGTTCCTTCAAACCGAACTGGCTCATCACTGCTGCGCAGTGATGTTGGAACAGGGAGGGGCCATCCCCAAACTGTTCCCACAAAGTTGGGAGCATGAAATTATCCAAAATGTCTTGGTTTGCTGACGCCTTAAGAGTTCCCTTCATTTGAACTAAGGGGCCAAGCCCAACCCCTAAAAAAATAATCCCACACCATAATCCCCTCCACCAAATGATTTGGACCAGTGCACAAAGCAAGGTCCATAAAGACCTGGATGAGCCAGTTTGGGGTGAAGGCACTTGACTGGCCTGCACAGTCCTGACCTCAACCCAATAGAACACCTTTGGGATGAATTAGAGTGGAGACTGCAAGCCAGACCTTCTCATCCACATCAGTACCTGATCTCTCAAATGTGCTTCTGGAAGAATGGTCAAACCATACCATAGACACACTCCTAAACCTTGTGGACCCCCTTCCCAGAAGAGTGGAAGCTGTTATAGCTGCAAAGGGTGGGCCAACTCAATATTGAACCCTATGGATTAAGACTGGGATGCCATTAAAGTTCATGTACGTGTTAAGGCAGGTATCCCAATACTTAATATAGTATATTATTTATCTAAAATTTGTTTGTAGCTGCTTTTTCTCTGACAACAAATACATAATAACCTGGATACATAATAGCTGGACTGTTTTTCCTGTTCTTTGAAAACTGCATATCATCTGTTTTGAATTGCTTAAATCCTATATTTTAAACAGTTATTTTCATTGAATTCATTAGAGGACATTTATGAATGTAGTTTCACATTTTCATAGTGTGCAAGTGTATGTGCATTCCTGTTGTGGATGAATATTTGTGAGTGTTTCTTCATTTCCAGTTCTGCAAACCTGTTCACCAACTCTTCAACAAATTTGCAAAGTCTGTGATTTGATTGTCCTCATTGACTTTTCCAGTGTGTGCATTCTGCTGCTGTGTTTGCAGATGGTGCTTGTCTGAAATAATCACCTGTTTCCTTCCTTCTGCAGGGCTTTGTGGAAATAGCAGCCCTCACTGGCACAGTTGTGCTCACAACCATCTCTTGGTACCCAATTAACAGAACAGCTGCCTACCTGATGTTTCCATATATAGCCTGGCTGTCCCTAGCCTCTACCTTGAACTATGTCATATGGAGGGACAACAAGGACAAGTCAGAATAGAAGGAACCTGCTGGAGTGAACTGCACTAGAACAAGGATAAAGACTTTTTTTAATGGCCATGTTACCTTTTACATTATAATGAAGGTCTCTTTGGAAGTCGAAAACCAGCACAACATTAGAAATTGATTTGAATGTTTCAAACCAATAAATATTGCCTTATTGTGTGTTTGACAACAAATGTAAAAATAAAGGATTTCTTTCTGTTTCTATATATTTGAAAAGGGCTGTGATAGTGCCTGCTGTAAAATTGGTGATTAAGCTGGCAGTTTGTGGCCTTCAAGGCAGTGAGAGTTTGGTGATACTAAAGTCTTGTCTGTTATTTTCTTAAAGAAAAAAAAATGTCATACTTACCTGCTCTGTGCAGTGATTTTGCACAGAGCAGCCCAGATCCTCTTCTCAAGCCCCCTCACTGGCGCTCCTGGCCCCTCCCTCCTTTTGAGTGCCCCCTCAGCAAGCAGCTTGCTATGGGGGGCAGGGCATCCGAGCTGCAGTTCTGTGTGTCCATTCAGACTGTGTGGGATCCCCAGTTTTCCTCAACTGATGGCAATTCAAAAGCTGATAAATAGGAAGTTAAAAAAAATCTGCAGCATCAGGCAAACAAAAAAATACACAGTTGAAAAACATTTTTTTATTGTTTTGCCCACCAAATGATTGGTAATTTTTACAGTCTTGTGTTTTGCACTTATTTTCCACACTGCACAGCCAGACAGGTGACACACATAGTTCCTGGTTAAACAATTAACCTTCCTGTTTCAGTAAATCCTCTTTCAGTGTCACCTCTCCATCTCCAGCTTCCTAACCTTACAGTGAATTGGCAGCATTATCTCTTTCCATTGACCAAGGAGGTGATGTAGAAAGTGAAAGGGTAATCTTGTCATATAGATATTATCATCATATAGCATAAGAATGATCTGTACACGGAATATAATTATGTATAGTAACCATATACAGACAAGAATACAATAGTTTTGCCAAAAATGGTCCTTAACCACTTGCCCACTGGGCACTTAAACCCCCCTTGCTAACCAGACCAATTTTTAGCGTTCAGTGCTCCAACATTTTTCTCCTAGAACGTCTGATGGTGCTCCCTGCATGTTGAAAGTGTTTTGGGGTGTAATGTGTGGTATGCATATGATGTGTGTGAGAAATAACCTGTTAATATGACAATTTTGTGAAAAAGAAAAAAAAATCTTCATCTTTCAAAGAATTGTGGGAAAAAATACAACTTCAAAAAAGCTTTACAAAGACCAAATAATATACACTAATTGGGGTTATTTTTTTTTTATCAAAGATATGTAGCAGTATAAATGTTGCCCAAAAATTTATGAAGGAATATTACTAATTTGAAAAATTTTATAACAGAAACAAAGAAAAATGCATTTTTTTTTTTTTTTTTTTACAAAATTTTCAGTCTTTTTTCATTTTTAGCGCCAAAAACCCAGCGGTGATTAACCACTTGACCACTGGGCACTTAACAACCAGACCAGCTTTAAGTGCTCTCATAATGTGAATGACCATTACAAAGTCATGCAACACTGTACCCATATGAAATGTTTGTCCTTTTTTTCCACACAAATAGAGCTTTCTTTTGGTGGTATATAATCTGTTAACAACCGTCCTATAGTCAAATGACGGCTACAGAGTGGCTCCTTAACTCTGGGAGGACGTACTATGACATCCTCCCATGAACGTGCTTCCCGCACGCCCCCTTGGGCACACCCCCGGGAACATCTGTGACCTACACGGATTGTGGTGAATGGCCACTCACAGGGTCCTTTTACCACGTGATTGCTCCTTCAAGTGACGGAGCGTTCACATGTGAACAAGCCGGTGGAAGTGCCGGCTTTTCTCTCCCCTCTCCGCACCAATCGGTGCAGTGTGAGAGGAGAGGGGGAGAGCGGAGATGCTGCAGCGCTGTGGGCAGGATAGGTAGTGCCCACAGCGCTGCTATGTGACAGGCTGCACCCCCACCATCCATCCATCCTCACCCAGGCAGCCATGCATGCTCCCCCACCCAGCCATCCTCAGCCACCCATCCATCCTGCCATGCATGCTCACCCAGCCATCCATCCATGCTCACCCACCCAGCCGTGCTCACCCATCAATCCATCCATGCTCACCCTCCCATCCGTGCTCAGTCATCCCCATCCGTGCTCAGTCATCCCCATCCGTGCTCAGTCATCCCCATCCATTCTCATCCATCCCAATCCATGCTCAGTCATGCCCATCCATGCTCATCCATCCCCATCCATGGCTCATTTGTGCCTCATTCATACTCATCCATACCACATCAGTTCTCATTCGTGACACATCAATGCCACTACAGTGCCCATCTGTGCCACTGCAATGCCCATCCATGTCACTACAGTGCCCATCTGTGCCACTACAGTGCCTATCTGTGTCACTGCAGTGCCTATACATGCCTCCACATTGCCTCACAATAGTGTAAAAGGTAGTCAAATTAGATTTGAAATGTATGCCCCTAGAACACCTGACAGTGCTCCCTGCATGTTGGGACTCTGTATGTGGCCAGGCTGTGTAAAAGTGTCAAACGTGGTATCGTCATACTCGGAAGGCGTAGCAGAATATATTTTGGTGTGCAATTTTTGCTAGGTGCATGCTGTGTGTTAGAAATATTGGATAAATGGACAACTTTGTGTATAAAAAAAATGTGTTTTCATTTTCTGCTACATATCTTTGGTAAAAAAAACAAAACAAATTGGTTTATATTATTTGGTCTTTGTGAAGGTTATAGAGTCTACAAGCTATGGTGCCAATCACTGAATATTGATCACACCTGATGTACTGATGGCTCATCTCATTTTTTTCAGACCCTAACAAGCCAGGAAAGTACAAATAACCCCTTTTTGCAAAATAGACATTCCAGGGTATTTCGTAAGAGGCATGGGGAATTTTTTGTTGTAATTTTTTCCCACAATTCTTTGCAAAAAAGGGATTTTATTAAAACTTACCGTAAAATCCTTTTCTCCGAGTTCACTGACAGACGCAGCTCATCATGACGTGTGGGGTTTATGCTTGTCCCACTAGGAGTTAACTAGGCAGGGAAAAGAAACAGCTGGCCCCTCCCATGGGGGCCATCCCCTCTTCCTACATAAACCCCCTCATAGCATAGCTCTTCAGTTCGTACACAAGCCGTACCAGAACAGAGCACAGAGGGGTGGGTGCTGCGTCTGTCAGTGAACTCGGAGAAAAGAATTTTACGGTAAGTTTTAATAAAATCCCTTTTTCGCCTATCGTTCACTGACAGACGCAGCTCATCATGATGTGTGGGGACATCCCCAAGCTGTGTCAAAAAGAGGAGTGGGTAAACGCTAACAATAGTACCCAACTGAACCTTTAAGGAGGCGACAGACGCGCCTACACTGCCGCCTGCAAAACTTTGCGCCCAAAAGCAGCATCCGAAGATGCAAACACATCAACTTTATAAAACTTAGTGAAAGTGTGAACCGAGGCCCAAGTGGCCGCCTTGCACACCTGTGACACCGAGGCCTGGTGTCTGAAAGCCCAGGAAGTGCTAACAGCCCGGGTAGAATGAGCCGTGACCGGAAAAGGGGGACCTTGCCCTGAACAGAATACTCATGGGTCACGGTTTTTCTAATCCAAGGAGAAATCGTAGCCGACGAGGCAGCCAACCCTTTGGGCGGGCCCTCTGGCAGTACAAGCAAGGCATCAGCTTTTCTAAAAGAATCTTTAGCAGCCAAGTACACTCGTAAGGCCCTCACCACGTCCAAAGCATGCAACTCAAACTCCTTTGGGTGCGATGGGCGAGGGCACAATGAAGGCAGAACAATATCTTCATTAATGTGAAAGGAAGAAACCACCTTCGGAAGGAAGGAAGGAGAGGGTCGCAAGACCGCCTTATCCTTATGCATGACTAAGCAGGGAGACTTGCACGATAGTGCTGCTAATTCCGACACCCGCCTGGCGGAAGTGATGGCAACTAAAAAGGCCACCTTCTGCGACAGCAGTTGTAAGGAAATTTCCCTGATATCCTCATAAGGTGGTTTCTGAAGAACAGAAAGCACCAAATTCAGATCCCACGGAGCCAGCGGAGTCCTCACCCGAGGCGCCACGTGTCGCACACCTTGTACAAAGGTACGAATCAACGAGTACGAAGCTAAGGGTCTTTGGAAGAGAATCGCCAGAGCCGATACCTGGCCCTTGAGAGTACTCAAAGCCAGTTTTTTGTTCAGGCCTGCTTGATAGAAGACAAATAAAAGTAAAAGAAAATTAAATAAAAAGAATGGTCACAAACAGGACCGCAATTCCCCTGAAGGGAAGCCAGGTCAACTCCTTGCAAACTAGGCATTGAAACTGAAGAGCTATGCTATGAGGAGGCTTATGTAGGAAGAGGGGAGGGGCCAGCTGTTTCTTTTCCCTGCCTAGTTAACTCCTAGTGGGACAAGCAAACCCCACATGTCATGATGAGCTGCGTCTGTCAGTGAACGATAGGAGAAATAAAGGGGTTTTTTTTTGGGTTTTTTTGTCCACAAAATTGTCATATTAACAGGTTATTTCTCACACACATCATATGCATACCACAAATTACACCCCAAAACACATTCTGCTACTCCTGAGTATGGCGATACCACATGTGAGAATTTTACACAGCCTGGCCACATAGAGAGGATCAACATGCAGGGAGCGCCATCAGGTGTTCTAGGAGCATAAATTACACATTTCATTTCTTGAATACCTCTTGCACTTTTGAAGGTCCTAGAGCATCAGGACGATGGAAACGGCAAAAAAGACCGCATTTTGAAAAGCAAACACACCAACGTATTACATCCTAGGAGGCACAGTGAATCTTTTGAACGTGTCATTTTTTTCCACAAGTTTTTGGCAAATGTGGAAAGAAAATGAAAACTTTTTTTTACACAAAGTTGTCCATTTAGACAATATTTCTAACACACAGCATGTACATAGCAAAAATCACACCCCAAAATATATTCTGCTACTCCTCCCGAGTATAGTGATATCACATGTGTGAGACTTATCCTCAGCCTGGCCACATACAGAGGCCCAAAATGCAGGGAGCACCATCAGGTGTTCTAGGGGCATAAATTTCAAATCTAATTTGACTACCTATTACACTTTTGTGAGGCACTGTAGTGGCACTGATGAGAACTGATGTGACAAGGATGAGCATGGATAAGCCATGGATGGGGATGGCTGAGCCATGAATGTGGATGGATGAGCCGTGGATGGGGATGGATGAGCATGTATGGGGTGGCTAAACATGAATGATATGGCAGAATATGGATGGGATGGCTGAGCATGGATGGGGTCACTGAGCATGGATGGGGAAGACTGAGCATGGATAGGGATGGCTGAGCATGGATAGGGATGATTGAGCATGGATGGCTGAGGATCGATGGCTGAACATGGATGTCTGAGCATGGATGACTGGAGACTGGCAGAGCAGCGCTGTGGGCACTACAAATCCTGCCCACAGCGCTGCTGCACCTGATCTCTCCCCTCTCCTCTCACACTGTACCGATCGGTACAAAGAGGGGAGAGATAAGCCGGACATGTGCCAGCTTGTTTACTTCTAATCACTCCGTCATTTGACGGAGCGATCACGTGGTAAAGGGCCACTGTTAGCGGCCATTTACCGTTATCCGTAATGCGACCCGGCAGTCACGGATCTTCCTGGGTGGGCGCATGGGGGTGCGATTCTGCGAGGATGTTATTGTACGCCCTCCCAGAATGATGCATCAACCTTGCAGCTGTTTTTATTCAATGGGCGGTCGAAAAGTGGTTGAAGTGGATGTAAACCCTCCATATACTCAGTGAAGTGAACAGCTGATGATACACAGAGATGAAGCATATCTCCCTATATAAGATATGTATATCTGCTGTTTTCAGCATGATATACTGTTTAGAAAGAGCATGTTCTGTTAGAATTTTCTCTTCCCCGTTCCCCTCTAGGAGGAGATTATTGCTAGACACTGAGACAGCTGACGAGGAAAGGCACACACCTCCTCCCCACACATGCAGAGCTTGCCTGTGGATAGTTTATCAATGTGCTAATCTATTTATAGCAACCTCCAATCTGCGTTTATTGATTGGTTTGCACAAAAGTTGCCACGTTTACGAATGAAAAGAATTAATTTCTGGGGTTTTTATTTTTTTTTATATTTTACTAGTAATGGCGGCGATCTGCGATTTTTAGTGGTACTGCGATATTGCGGCGGACATGTCGGACCGTTTTGACACTTTTTTGGGACCATTGGCATTTATACAGCGATCAGTGCTATGAAAATGCACTGATTACTGTGTAAATGGCATTGGCAGTGAAGGGGTTAACCTGGAGGGGGCGCTCTAAGGATTAACTGTGTTCCCTCAGTGTGGTCTAATTGTATGGGGGCTGGGCTGGCAGGGGGAGGGGAGTGATCACCATATACAGGAAGCCTGTTGATCACATCCCTTCCCCCTCTGTCAGAACGGAGATCCATGTCTATATGCACAGACCTCCGTTTCCTCACTGTGGGGGAGCCATCGCGGGTAGCCGACGGAGATCGAGTCCGCCCTACCCGCTCCCTGACCCAGAACACAGTGAGCGCGAGCATGCTTCCGGCGGCACGCGCTCACAATACTCGTTATTGCGGCCGCCGTCAGGTGATGGCGGTTTGCGATAACGAACCACTTTGCCGCCCTCAAGCCACGGCGGGCGGTTGGCAGCTGTTTAATCACAATGCCATTTAAGACCTGGTCCACACCTATGCATTTTTTAGTGCATTTTCAGTTTTGTAGAAACACACTACAGTCCATTTAATATGGTTTCCTAAGGATGTAGTTCACATCTGTGCATTTTATGGAAGGGGCTAGGGACTTTTTTCTAGTTTTTGGTTTCATAGACCAATGGATCAAAAAGGTGTATTGAAAAATGCAACTGGAATATGCAAACTGCAACCTGCATAGAGGTTCATACAGGTCCCAGACAGTTTCTGTATTGGAACCATCTTCTTTTTTGTGGCAGCTTTGGTCCAACACTTAGCCCAGCAGCTCAGTTGATCTTCCTCCAAACTTCCGATCTGCTATACAATGAAGCATCTGAATTATGTTTGCAAAGGAAATGACACAATGTCACTAGAGGAAAGCTGAAGCTCGCTGGCCTTTGCCCCCCTCTAGCTATTAATAAAGTTGCATGGGGAAGGAAGGAGTGGATAGATCAGGTCCCCACCCGAAGAAGAAAAAAAATATATAGATGAGATAAAATATACATACATTGTGTGTCTATATAATAGCTAAAAATTACATTTGATGATGATCTGAATGAAAATTGCTGCATGATGTCATTGAAAGCAGGCAGAATGTCATTCAAAATTAGTGACTGTAATTTGTGCCCTTGCCAACCTGACCCTAGCCTGGTTTTTAAGGTAGGTTTTTTTACCTTAACCTCTTGCCGACTGCCCCACATGCATGTACTGCGGGGCAGCAGCTCCTCTGCGCAAAAAAACATACAGGTACGTGACTGCAATTCCGGGTCTGAGGCATGCACGCGCACCGACGGCGAACCGCTCCCACTGTAATTGAACACAGCAAGAGCCAATCGGCGGGACCCACCAATTGTGCCCAACAGAGACAGAATGGCGGTCTGCCTATGTAAGCAAGGCAGATAACCGAGCTGTTAGTAGGGAAGACAGAGATCCTGTGTTTCTGCTAAGCAGGAACACGGATCTCTGTCTTCCCACAGTTAACACTTTGGGTGATTGGAGAGGAGCGCCTGATGTCCACAAAGACAAAGGTCTCACTTGATGAATTTTATAGTTATTTATTGGAGCTAAGGGTAAACAAGTAGAGCCAACGTGTTTCGGGGGGGATTGCCTGCCCCTTCTTCAAGGCTAGTATATAGAGAAAAAGATACATAGTAATAAACCCATAGCCAGGCCATAGGATACATTCAAAGTGCAGAAAGAAAAACAAACATCTGGGTAGTTAAAAATCATTTCAAGATAAATTAAAATCCACAGCTAGTCTTTAGAATCCTATTGCGATTGGTATATATAATGAAAGCATATCCACATAAAAATGTTAATTCCCACAGTTAAAGCACTCCCTAGGAACACATTTAACCCTTTGAATGCCCCTGATGTTAACCTCTTCCCTGCCAGTGTCATTAGTACAGTGACAGTTCATATTTTTAGCACTGATCACTGTATTGGTGTCACTGGTCCCCAAAAAAGTATCAAAAGTGTTAGTGTCTGGTTTGCAAACGGCGCAATGTTGCAGTCTTGCTATAAGTCGCTGATCGCCACCACTTTAAGAGTTGTAAGAGAAAAAAAAAGTAAATAAAAATTCCATAAAAATATCCCAGAGTTTATTTTATGACATTTAGATGTTATGACTTTTGTGTAAACCAATCAATATAGGTTTATTGTTGCAGAATACATACTGGCCTAAATTGATGAAGAAATTAGATTTTTTACATTTATTTATTGGATGTTTTATAAAACAAAGTAAAAAAAAATTTTTTTTTCAAAAATATTTTTTTGTTTATAGCGCAAAAAATAAAAACCACAGAGTTGATCAAATACCACAAAAAAAGCTCTATTTGTGGGAAAAAAAGGACATCAATTTTATTTGTGTACAGCGCTGCACAACCACGCAATTGTCAGTTAAAGTAACGCAGTGCCGTATTGCAACAAAAATGGCCTGGTCATGAAGAGGGGTAAACCTTGGTCATGAAGAGGGGTAAACCTTCCAGAGCTGAATCGGTTAAGGCCCCTTTTCACACATGTGGAACTCTCATTTCATCAGTTCCGTCATGTCTTTTCAAAGAATAAACGGATGAAGTTTTTCATCAGTATCTTTACATCCACTACCAATGCAAAAACGAATGAAAAACAGTCCGTTTGTTAGTTTACATCCGTTTTTCATTCAATACGATTTTTTAACAGAAGAAAAATAGAGCTTTGATCAGTTTAAAAAAACGGTTGTTGACAGGTAAGGTTGTAAACTGATGTAAATGGATGATCATCCATTTACTGTACATCTGTACAATGGATGGATGAAAAACGGACCGCATGTGTGAAAGGGGCCTAATACATTTTCTGCATTAACCGGTTCCAGAACGGCTCGCGTACATTGGCCGTGGCTCGGGCGGACTCGAGCCGTGATTGCCTGGCAGAGAAGAAAAAGGGGGAACCGCCGATGTTAACGCGGCGGCTCCCCACTTTGTCAGGCAGCATGTAAGAGATCTACTGATCCCTGTCACTGGGGTCAGTTAGATCTTGTATGCCCCTGGCAGCCCAGCCCCCTCACAGTTAGAACACGCCTAGAGAACACAGTTAACCCCTAGATCACCCCCTGCAGGTTAACCCCTTTACTGCTAATGACATTTACACAGTAATCAGTGGATATTTAAATTTCTTATCGCTGTATAAATGTCATTGGTCCCAAAAAAGTGTCAAAAATGTCCGACATGTCCACTGCAATATCACAGTAAAAATCGCAGATCGCTGCCTTATTAGTATAAAAAAAAAAAATTGTAAAAAGACCAGAAATGAATTCTCATGGTTTGTAAAGGTGGCAACTTTTGTGCAAACCAATCAATAAACGTCAATTGGGATTTTTTTTTTTACCAAAAATATGAGGAAGAATATAAACCGGCCAAAACCGATGAATACATTTTTTTTTTTTTTTGGATTTGGATTTTAGCAAAAAGTAAGAAATATTGTTTTTTTTTTTTTTTTTCTAAATTGTCGCTCTTTTTTGTTGATAGTGGTGATCAGAAATGAGGGGATCAAATACCACCAAAAGGGGGCTCTATTTGTGGGGAAAAAAAGACGCAAATTTCGTTTGGGTACAATGTGGCATGACCGCACAATTGTCAGTTAAAGCGACAGTGCCGAATCGCAAAAAGTGCTCTGGTCCTAACGTGGGAAATCCTTCCGGTCCTTAAGTGGTTAAGGTAAAAAACCTTCTGTGTGCAGCTCCCCCCAGCTTCTCCTAAACCCTGCCCCCCATCTTATATTTACCTGAGTCCAATCTCAATCCAGCAGCTCTCTCCACTCTCTCCTCACTGGAGATTGAGGCAGCAGTGGGAGCCATTGGTTCATACTTCTGTCAATCACAGCTAGTCAATGGACACACACAGCATGGCTTGGGAGCAAGCAGCTTTTTATGGGGACACTCAGAGGGCAGGGGGAGCCAGGATCACCGGCATGGGACCCCGGAAGGTGAGGATTGGGGATGCACAGAGCCGGTAAGTATGAAGTTTATATTAAATATATATATATATATATATATATATAAAATGAAAAATAACATTTACAGAAAAAAAGGTACAAATAAAAAATAGCCGGCACTCCAACTCTTTGGTGTAGATTTATTAATGCATATAAAAAGAGTACAAGGGGCTAAGCCCCTTGTACTCTATTTATATGCATTAATAAATCTACACCTAGGAGTTGAAGTGCCAGCTATTTTTTATTTGTATTCTGGCAATCAATGTGAAGAGGACATCATAGCCTGTGCACCCAAACTGAGGACCCTCTGCAAACTTTGCTGACTCTTGGGATGTTCCCTGTTTAGAGCACTGCACACTTTTTGTCTATCTACACATCTGAGGTATTGCCATTAAAGTGGTAGTAAACCCTCCTATCATTTTCAGCCAAGGAAGCTGCCATCTTGGCTTCCGTTTAATCTACAACTGCCATGATGCTGCACATGTGATCAGCTATGACACCAGCCATTGGATGGTTTGACAGTTTGGTTTAGAGCACAACCAATGGGAGTGTTACATAAACCTCCAAGAAGCCATAAGGGTTTTGATGGACCCTATTTAGTAGGTTTCAATACTTGCCCAGTTTGGAGCATATGAAGTTCACCTGGGAACCCTCCATTACAGAGCAGTTTGAATGTGTGTGTATCTGTAATATATATCTGAGTTGCACTAGTTTACCTACAGTAAATTGAGTTGTACTTGTTTAGCATAACAATTATATTGGTTAACCTTATATCTGAGTGTGTATGTTGACATGTGTCAGGGATACCATATGCAGGTATCCAGCAGGGATGGTCAGATCAGTTGGCTGCACTTAAAGGAATCAGGACTAGGTGTAAGGTGAAAATATCAATATATTTATTAGACAAATAACACTTCCAACACCAAACACCAGCAAACATAAATGAGCAAGTAAAAGATGAAAACACACCAAACCCCAAAATAAACACCTATCTGACTAACTAAATACAAGTGAAGAAAACACACATATACAATAAGCAACCAGGGATACCAGATAAGGGGAACAGGGAGCCAGGTACTGGGAGCAGAAGGAGAGCAAGGGAGCAGGTTCAGGAATCAAGTCTCTGGGTCTGGATCGCAGATCAGGGTTCAGAGCAGGTCAGGTTCAGGCATGGACACAGCTTGCAGGGAAAATACCGAAGCACTGGGACAGGGAGCAAGGTGGGCTTATATGGACCCAGCAGACCAATCAGGTGCAGCTTAATAACCTGTAAGCTCAATCTCCTGGGAGACTCCCGCTGGTGGCCACCAGAACTACACCATTTAGTTTTCCAAACTGCCACCAGCAGGTGACCCAAGCAAGGACAGAGATCCTGACAGTTCCCCCTCCTTGAGGAGCGGCCTCCGGACGCTCCATTCTGCTGTTAACTGGAGAGTCCTTGTGGGTGCAGGAACAGTCCAGCAAAGTTTCCCGTCCATGTCTGTGGACTCTATTACACTTCTCTGACCAGAGCTCTTTAACCTGCTGGGCGGCGTGTCACCCAAATCAGGTACTGGAACAAACCCCCCACCACCAGGGTCTGGAGGTCTGAGTCCGGTACCAACAGCTAGCCAGACATCAGGCCTGAAACCAGTGGGGGCAGGCAACACAGGGACATCAAAATCAGCCTGGGCATCAAGCCGGGGGAAAACAGTGGCAAGCTGGGCATTAGGTAGCCAAACATCCACAGGCACTGGATCAGCAGGCACCGGGTCGTCACACTGGGCAGCGGGCACCGGGTCGTCACACTGGGCAGCGGGCACCGGATCAGTGGGCACAGAGTTATCAGGCATTGGATCAGCAGGCACCGGGTCATCACACTGGGCAGCAGGCACGGGTCATCACACTGGGCAGCAGGCACCGGGTCGTCACACTGGGCAGCAGGCACCGGGTCGTCACACTGGGCAGCAGGCACCGCGTCAGCGGGCACAGGAACGGGCTGGACAGTGGACACAGTAACAGCGGGCACAGAGTCATCACACTGGACGGCAGGCGCCGGGTCGTCACACTGGGCGGCAGGCGACGGGTCGTCACACTGGGCGGCAGACGCCGGATCGTCAGGCGTTGAAGCAGTGGACACTGGATCATCAGGCACTGGATCAGCGGGCACTGGGTCATCAGGAACTGGGTTATAAGGCGTAGGATCAGCAGGCACTTGATCAGTGCGCACCGGGTCATCAGGCACTGGGTCATCGGACACCGGGTCATCGGGCGTAGGATCAGCAGGCACAGGATCAGCAGACATCAGGTCATTGGGTACGGGATCAGCAGACATCAGGTCATTGGGAACGGGATCAGCAGAAATCAGGTCATCGGGAACGGGATCAGCAGACATCAGGTCATCGGGAACGGGATCAGCAGACATCAGGTCATCGGGAACGGGATCAGCAGACATCAGGTCATCGGGAACGGGATCGGCAGACATCAGGCCATCGGGAACGGGATCGGTAGACATCAGGTCATCGGGAACGGGATCAGCAGACATCAGGTCATCGGGAACGGGATCAGCGGGCATCAGGACATTAGGCACAGGATCAGCAGGCACAGGATCAGCGGGCACCAGGACATTGGGCACAGGATCAGCGGGCACAGGATCAGCGGGCACCAGGACAGCGGGCACCAGGACAGCGGGCACCAGGACATCGGGCACCAGGACCATCAGGCACAGGATCAGCGGGCACCAGGGCATCGGGCACCAGGACCTCGTGCACAGGATCAGCGGGCACCAGGACATCGGGCACAGGATCAGCGGACATCAGGTCATTGGGTACAGGATCAGCAGACATCAGGTCATTGGGTACAGGATCAGCAGACATCAGGTCATCGGGAACGGGATCAGAAGACATCAGGTCATCGGGAACGGGATCAGCAGACATCAGGTCACTACAGACGACTAGGGCAAGGGCTACTGGACTACAGACGACTAGGGCAAGGGCTACTGGACT
>BLSH010398068.1:130423-140797 GCA_018402905.1 Glandirana rugosa | reverse complement strand
TCACATTTAAACGACAGGGGAGTTTTATTGAGTTGTGTGTCGGTAATTACAGATTTGGCGACCGTTATTTTCACTCATGTGGGGATTCACTTCTACAGGTTTAACCCGGGTTTCACAGCTATAAAACACACCGGTGGTAATAAAAGGTCGTGACGGAATTGGGAGAACCCGTACCTCAAGTGGTCTTGAAGTGTCTAACGGAGACCTCAGGAGAAGCTACTGTAGTGCCTCGACCACTTACAATTGGGGACGATCAAGCGGCTGAACTGCCGCTATGATCGTTCTTGTGGTGTGCAGAATCGCCAGCTGTAAAAAATGATATCTGAATGGTGCCTCTAGCTGCTGGCACCATTCAGATATTCCCCCTCAAAGTCTAGGATGTCCATGGACGTCCTACCGGCGGGAAGGGGTTAACATTCACCAGCTCCGTGATGTCATCGAAGAGGACTCCAGAGGCAATCTGTGAAGTTCTGGTGAACTCCATGCCCAAGAGGGTTAAGGCAGTGCTGGAAAATAATGGTGGCCACACAAAATATCGACACTTTGGGCCCAATTTGGACATCTTCACTTAGGGGTGTACTCACTTTTATTGCCAGCGGTTTAGACATTAATGGCTGTGTGTTGAGTTATTTTGAGGGGACAGCAAATTTACACTGTTATACAAGCTGTACACTCACTACTTTACATTGTAGCAAAGTGTCATTTCTTCAATGTTGTCACATGAAGATATAATAAAATATTGGCAAAAATGTGAGGGGTGTACTCACTTTTGTGAGTTACTGTATATCAAAGCAAATTTCCCCATAAGAAATAATGGAAACTCAGACGATTCCTTCCACAACCATTTATTCATAACTCCTTCAGTTTATAGTCCATATAAAAAGATTATAGCAATGTGACCAGGTTGTGAAACCATAAAATGTCCATCCACAAATGGCAGCCTCAACAAGGGGATTAGAACCAAAATCCAGTAGGAGCTACAGAGTATAAAAGAGAGGAGAGGCGCCTCTAAGTGTAGCAATATGGATACATTTAATGATACATTTTAGCAACTGACATGGTTGATTATTAAAAAGAGGCACATCTAAGTATGCAGGTCTCCGGGGTAAAGCTGTCCACATAGACCATCCTCCGCACTACCGGCTCTCACCGCTGTCAGTCTGCAATCATGACCGGGAAGACTACTCTGCAGTAGAGCGATCTGAAAGCGAAGCTTGAAGCGCTTGTGCAGTGCAGCGTGGAAGGGATGACGTCAATGTCGGTGCAGAGGACGGTCTATGTGGACAGCTTTACCCCAGATGCCTGCATACTTAGATGTGCCTCTTAATCAACTATGTGAGTATCTAAATGTTGTACCTTCATTAAATGTTACCATATTGCTACACTTAGAGGCGCCTCTCTTCTCTTTTATACTCCGTTGTGATGTGACGCTACTCTTATATCAAGACATTGTTTATCAATTCAAAGTTAATAAAACATTTTTGCTTACCTTGCAAAACACTTTCAGACCATGTTACTCTCAATCCAAGGTTTTACTGAACATATAATTTGTGTCTGTTATCTATTGCCATGATAGGAAATAAGGAGCAATCTCCCCAATAAGAACACAGACAGCAATAAAAGCTTAACAGAGGCTCCGCTTCTTTGCTAATCTAATCAAAACAAAGCTGATGGAGTTGGGCTTGAAATGTTTAATTAGAAAGTTAACTTTTTTTTTTTTTGTCTAATTTTGGATTATGTGAGGAAGGATTAAAACCCGTCTGGTTTGTTAAAGTGATTTCCCTTAATTTTCTGTTCTGGGGGACAACAGTGTTTCCAATCAGGAAGGGAGATAAAATATGCAGCAGGGCCACTGGCAAACACAGAAATCTGACAGGAGTTCTAGCATTCCACTACTAATTCTCTATTGCTCTTGAAGAGTTCCACTCATCTCCTGTCTGGTAAAACATTGTCACCACGACAGAAAGTGAAGGGAAATCTCTTTAACAGAGCCCCAGATACAGTGAGGGAAAAAAGTATTAATCTCCTGCTGATTTTGTACATTTGCCCACTGACAAAGAAATGGTCAGTCTAGAATTTTAATGGTAGGTTTATTTTAACAGTGAGACAGAACAACAAAAATATCCAGAAAACCACATTTTAAAAAAGTTATAAATTGATTTGCAAATGAGTATTTGACCCCTTAGCAAAACGTGGTGGCAAAACCCTTATTGCCAATCACAGAAGTCAGACGTTTCCTGTAGTTGGCCACCAGGTTTTGCACACATCTCAGGAGGGATTTTGTCCCACTCCTCTTTGCAGATCCTCTCCAAGTAATTAAAGTTTTGAGGCTGACGTTTTGTAACTCAAACCTTCAGCTTCCTCTACATATTTTCTATAGGATTAAGGTCTGGAGACTTGCTGGGCCACTCCAGGACCTTAATGTGCTTATTCTTGAGCCACTCCTTTGTTGCCTTGGCCGTGTGTTTTGGGTCATGGTCATGCTGGAATATCCATCCATAACCCATTTTCAATGTGGTGGCTGAGGTAAGGGAGTTCTCACCCAATATAGTACATGGCCCTGTCCATCTTCCCTTGAGGTGAAGTTGTCCAGTCCCCTTAGCAGAAAAATACCCCCAAAGTATAATTTTTCCACCTCCATGTTTGAAGGTGGGGATGGTGTTCTTGGGGTCATAGGGAGCATTCCTCCTCCTCCAAACAGGACGAGTTGAATTGATGCCAAAGAGCTTGATTTTTGTATCATCTGACCACAACATTTTCACCCAGTGCTCCTCTAAATCATTCAGATGTTCATTAGCAAACTTCAGATGGGCCTGTACATTTGCTTTCTTGAGCAGGGGGCACTGCAGGATTTCAAACATAACCAAAGAATTCCAAGCTCAACTTACCAACAGCCTGCGACCAAATTCACCCATCTAACAGTAGCGTTTAAAAACACGGGATTAGTTACACACATTTGCAAGTGCTTCCATTCTGAAGACTCTAATATAGGAGTTAGGTCTGCAGTACACAGGGAGCCTTGTCGGGGCCTGCAGCTTACGCATGCACTTGCAAATGTGTGTAACCAATCCCCTGTTTTTAAACGCTACTGGTTAGACAGGTAAATTTGATTGGTCACAGGCTGGTCAGTAAGTTGAGCTTGGAATTCTTTAGTTTTGTTTGATATGTCTACCCTACCAGAGCTCCTTGCCGTGGAGGCAAGTTTTAGGTGGGGGGCAGTGACATTTCTTTGTGCTGCAGGATATCAGTCCTTCACAGCGTAGTGTGTTACCAATTGTTTTCTTGGTGATTATGGTACCAGCTGCCTTGAGATCATTGACAAGATTCTCCGGTGTAGTTCTGGGCTGATTCCTCACCGTTCTCATGAGCATTGAAGCTCCACAAGGCGTGGACTTGCATGGAGCCCCAGACCGAGGGAGATTGACAATTACATTGTGTTTCTTCTATTTGCGAATAATCACACCAACTGATGTCACCCTCTCACCAAGCTGCTTGGAGATGGTCTTGCAGTCCATTCCAGCCTTGTGTAGGTCTACAATCTTGTCCCTGACATCCTTGGACAGCTCTTTGGTCTCAGCCATGGTGGAGAGATTGGAATCTGATTGATCCTGTGGACAGGTGTCTTTTATACAGGTAACAAGCTGAGATCAGGAGCTCTCCTTTTAAGAAAGTGCTCCTTATCTCAGCTCATTATAACCTGTATAGAAGACACCTGGGAGCCAGAAATCTTGCCGATTGACAGGGGATCAAATTATTTCACTCATTAAATTGCAAATCAATGTATAACTTTTTTTGCATAGAGGAGTACTGGACACTACCAAAAATCTGTAAGCCAACCAAGCATAACCTCTCCTACCAGCATGCCTAAGGCAGCCCACAGATGGATCCGTTTTTTTTTTTTTTTTAACTAAAAAACTGACCCGATTCCCCCATTCACACATTCAAGGTAGATGGGGGAATCCTGCCCGCTGAACTATTGAATTCTGACAGCAGGGAGGCTTTCCTGCTGTCACAATACACTAATCAGTGCTGCAGGCCATAGCTTATGACAATGATCAACCAGGGAAAATCCAAAAGGGTGGTTGTGCAGAGGTCAATCGATGGATTGAAATTTAGTTGGTCAATGCTGAGCCGGACAAATTTTGATCCATATATGAGCAAGTAGGTTGTACTGAGAAAATTACAAATTAAACCAGTGCAGCGCTACAAAATTCAATATACATGTATATAAATTCTGAGAAAGACTAAATTATTGGGTACAACACGTCCAGGAGGGAGGAGTCGAGCCCATGATGTCACACCGCTGCAGCTGTTGTCGGATAGTGGTGAGCTGACTGATGTGTATTGCAAAGCGCTTTTTGTGTTTAATCTTGCAATTGTATTTTAATGGAAGCATGTGAATAAAAGGTTTTAAAAACAGAAAGCACTATGTATCCGCCTCTCTATTGCATGTAATCCATATGTGGGACTTGAGTGTATTGAGTGCTGGAGGTTTAAAAAGTCTGAACTAGAGGAGGATCAAAAGAGGGGTCACCAGCGGAGTGGATATGAATAAATACTACAGATGGGCATGATTTTATAAGTTTGAGGTGAGCAGGTTTTTCACCCGGGGTGTGAAGGAGCACAACTCACTGGCTAGAGAGAAAGACAGAGGATGTCTGACTTTGTGGGGAAGCTGAAGGACCTTTCATCTGAAGTTCTCAGAGAAGGCCAAAAGATCCATCTGGTAGAACTTCGAGAACATGTGAACAGAAGACTGGGTGGCAGCCTTGCAAATCCAGAGAAACAGTAGCCTGATGCTGAAAATCCCAAGAAACACCTACAGATCTAGTAGAATGGTCTCAAGGACTTGATGCACAAGCGTGAATATCAGTTTGCCTTTAATGAGGTCAATGAACAAAACATATTAGGCATGCTAGAGCTGGGGGTTTGTAATAATTTACACTTTGTTTAAAAAAAAAATAAAAGAAAATAAAATAAAATAGGAGTTAAACTTTGCTGGTTTTATTTGCCTTTGATTTAAACTCAGCGACTGCCCAATATACTGCAGGAGAGGTGTAAAGTCTGAAGCTGCAATCCTGTTTAGCTATGATGCTGTGGAGCTTGAGAGTGATCAAAGCGCTAAGAGGAACAGCATGGGGCAATTGCTGTTACTATGGGCCATTACCCGGAGAAGCGATGGTCAGGAGTATTTATGGACCCTCAGGAACTTGAATCTGATGCTTCTGCATGGATGATCTCATGTAGCTGCTTCCCATGCACATGCAATCCAATGTTATTGCATGTCATTTTTCACAGCAGGTTTCCCAATGGTCACAACAGTGGCACATTCAAGAGGTGTTATGCATTGCCTTGCCGCTTGTAACCTTTATTGGAAGAACATGTGACAGAACAGGTGCATATTAGGGGACTGTAAATGAGCATTTGGCTTTAGCTAGGAGTGGGCAGTGATGGAGGTGGCAGCGGAGGGGGCAAGCTGTCCAAGTGTCAGCACCTCCTACATCTGAAATGCAAGCTGTCCAAGTGTCAGCACCTCCTACATCCAACATCTGAAATGCAAGCTGTCCAAGTGCTAGCACCTCCTACATCTAAAATACAGGCTAAAATAAAATTGAATACAAGTCTTGTAAGTTCCTGAAGGGATTAAACATTCTATCAGGGTGTTTCCAATATTTGTAGAGGAATAGTTGGAACAAAGGTTGGACAGAAGTGTGTTGGTGGTCTTAGAAGCTCTAATTTGGGCCCTAAAGTCATGTACAACTGTAGTAAAAACCTCTTTGGAAAGGGCCAATTTAGGAGGCATGCTTGACAGAACTCAGGAAGGCTCCAAAACATGAAGGACTCTAGGAGCTGAAGGCACAAATCCAGGCTGCAGACTGCAGCCACATCAGTAGGCACACGGAAAGCTGCACCAATACTGTTAGGCAAGTGTGAGCTGGTGAGACCCCTGGTACAGTGAAACGGTGCCCCCCCCCCCTTCCCTCCATACCAGAGTCTAGAATCAGACATATTGCAACCACGTGAAAGTAAAGCAACAAAGCTCAGGACAGGAGGCAAGGCCTTAGGTACTCAAACACAACCGCTAGTAGTAGGTAAGTGTCGAAAACCGAAAGTAACTGCAATCACTGTTGGCAGACAGTGGGAACATACCAAAAATCTGATTTTCATGTGGCTCTTTGCAATGCAGGAGCAGCATCAGGGATATGCTTCTTTGGTGCTTAAAAGGTAGAAAAGAGTGCAGCGCACATGTGGCACTCAACCCAGTTGACGACATTAGTGCTCAGCTCATTAGCATTAACCCCTTCTGTGATAGGAGTAGAGTCCTGGAAAGTTCTCTGCAGCTAACTTGTTACCAGAATGGGGTCTGGAAAGATGCTAATGTGGAACACAATGCCCAAGGGTCACTCTCAGGCTAGCCCCTAAACAAAGTCTAGCAACGGAACTCTAAAAGCCAAGCTGAGGATAAGCCACACCAGATGGTAGAGATGGTAGAGAACCCATGACTGAAAAGGAAGAAAAATTAAGTGCTAAAAAAAATAAAAATAAAAAAAAAATAAATTAAATAAATTATAGGCTAAAAGGCAAAGTACAACTTAAAAAAAAAAAAAATATATATCAGTTTGCAACACTGCAACCACGACAGTGGTGTTACATGCTGCACCCCAAATACAGGTGTAACATGGCGCTAGAGGTGGAGTTAGCCTTTTATCTTAACAGCAGAGCTCAAAAAAGGAATCCATTTTTCCTAAAAATTGAGGCATGCTGGTACTAAGAGTGGTTATCCTGGGCTGGTCTATAGTTCTTTTGTTTGTAAGTGTCCAATTCTCCTGTAGGCAGCAGTAAAAACTGAAGGTTTAACAATTCCTGTGTCCCTCATGGAAGAGAACGCTTTGGCTGGGTATTAATTAATCTGACCCAAAATCATTAATTTTCACTTTTTAAGAAATGCAGTTTGGGCATGGAGATCCTAAATATTTAGAGGGTACACAGGCATATGAAGCCTTAATGGTCTATGCATCAGATGTAACACCTGACAGCTCATCTTCTCAAAACATCTCACATTACTGCCAATGACCTGCACTTAGCATAGGACTGTTGGACTTATGTGCACATACCTCCATTGCTTATATCTCGGAGGGGCCAGAGTATGGTGTAAGCCAACTGCTGGGGGATGTAGTAGAAAGGCGCCGTCACAAATGTTGGCTCATCTGAATGCTGAATTCTAGACCCAAACTCGTCCATGATGTACCAGACTGGAACTTTCTCCTCTGCAGACTGAAGAGTGAATATGTAAATGGAATTACAAAAACACTGAAACCACAAAATCCACAATCCTGAGCACAATAAAAGCTATTTAGGGAATGTAAAACTATAAACTTTTTTTTTAGTTTTTATTTCGTATCCTCCTGTTTTGCTTTGATTTTGCTTTGTGTCCCGTTGGGGAGATTTCCCTTCACTTGCTGTCCCAGAATGGTTGTAAAGCCAGTGAGCACAATTATTGGCATCCCCTCTGTAATAACAAGCTATACATTTTTTTTTACAACGATGAAGCCGAATACCTTATTTCACAGTGTTGTTGTGCAGTGACTGGACAGCTGCGCTGTGAAATAATAGGATTTTTTTGACTTACCGTAAAATCTTTTTCTCCGAGTTCATTGACGGACGCAGCCTCTATTCATGACGTGTGGGGTTACCACCTTATCACTAGGAGTTGATTAGGCAGAACATAGTTCAGCTGAAAGCAGACACAGCCCCTCCCAGGGGGCGGACCTCACTTGGTATAACCCCTCCACCCTGCTAAGCAAGCCAGTTCGTAACAAGCAGTACAAACTCAACAACAGAGGGTGGGTGCTGCGTCCGTCAATGAACTCAGAGAAAAGGATTTTACGGCAAGTCAAAAAAATCCTACTTTCTCTTTCGTTCACTGACGGACGCAGCTCCTTATTCATGACGTGTGGGGACGTCCAAAAGCAGTGTCAAAACGAGGGGTGGGTAACGCAACAACTGTACCCAACAGAAAACCCTCTGGGACATAAACGGCAGAAACTGCCAGCATGTGAAGTTCTGCCCACCTCAGAATGTGAGCCACTTCCAACGCCGCTGACCAGCTTCTTGTTCCGCCTTGATTCATATAAGCCACAGCCGTGGCGTTGTCTGACTGAACTCCGACAGGCTGCCCTTGCAACCTCCCCGTCTAGTGGAGGAGACAAAGCCTGATGGCCCGCAGTTCTAGCACATTGATCGAGAGACGAGACTCCTTCAAGGACCAGCAGCCCTGAGCCGAAGACAGCCCCAGGACCCCTCCCCAGCCGACTAGGCTGGCGTCCGTAGTTACCACCGTCCATTCTAGGGGGAGAAAACTTCCCCAGGTGCAGGGCTGGGGCCCGCAGCCACCAGGCGAGGGAGGACCGAGTCAGACGATCCAACCTGATCACCCAATCCAAGGACAAGGGGACTTGTCCCACCGCAGCAGAATCACCCGCTGTAGGAACCAAGTGTGACTCTGAGCATATGGGGACCGCCTCGAAGGTGGACACCATGAGCCCCAACACTCACATGCAAAACTGTAGGGAGGGCCACCGCTGCGATAGCAGGGCCCGTACCACCACTTGAAGCGTCAGCAGTTTGGCTGGCGGAAGAAACAAATACTTTTGCCTGTGCCGTATCCAAGATCAGGCCCAGATACTCCAGACAGTGCAACGGAGTCAGCACTGACTTCGGGAGGATGATCACCCAGCCGAACTCCTGCAGGGAGCTTATGGTGATTACCACGTTGTCCCTCAATGCCGAGGCCAACTCCGCCCGCAGGAGGTCGTCTATATAGGCCACCACCGCTATGACCCTCTGCCGCAGCAGAGGCAATACCGGAGCCAAAAGCTTGGTGAAGACCCAGGGAGCGGAGGCCAGACCAAAAAGGAAGGGCCACAAACTGGTAGTGGAGATCCCCTAACGCAAAGCACAGGAAGCGCTGGTGCCGGGCGCAAATGGGATCGTGCAAGTATGCATCCTTTATGTCCAGGGAAGCCAGGAAGTCTCCCTGGCGAAGCGCCGCCACCACCGAATGGACTGACTCCATTCGGAATTTGCACGGCCTCACAAAGAGGTTGAGCGCCTTCAGGTCTAGGACAGGCCTGACCCCGTCCTTCTTTGGGACCACAAAGAGGTTGGAATAAAATCCACGAAAATGTTCCGCGTCCGGGACCGTAACAATCAACCCCTGATCGAGCAAATCTCGAACAGCACCCAACAGGGCCCGCTGTCGTCCCGGGGGGAGCCTCAAATTGGAGGCGGAGAACCTGTCTGGGGGCTGGGTACGTAACTATCTTGTACCTGGACTACACCACTTCACGCACCCAGACATCCGAAATGTGTGAGGTCCATCGGTCCGCAAACCTCAAGAGACGTCCCCCCACCCGAGCAGCGGACGGGGGGCAACCCATCATGTGGAGGAGGGCTTCTCCTCAAACTTCTCTGGCTTACACTGCCAGGATCGCTTTTGGCCCCCTGTAGCAGCCCTGGTGGGCTGAGAGAAAAAAAAAAAAAAAAACAACTTTCTGAGCAGAAAACGAGGGGCCCGGCTTATGCTGGTGTTCCCTAGTCCGGGAGGAACAGACTCTTCCCTCCCGTGAGATCCTTAATGATCTCATCCATGGAAGCCCCAAAAAGTCTACCACCCTGGAAGGGGAGATCCACCAGGCCCTTCTTGGACGCCTGGTCACCCGACCAGCCTTTTAGCCACAGCAGGCGTCTAATGACGATTGCAAAGGCAGACAGCTTTGACAGCATGGGGCCAAGTCCAGGGCCGCATTGCAGAGATACCCAAGACCCTGGGCCAGCTGGACCGATTCAGGGGGAACCTGAAGGCCACCCAAATCCCGGTGCAGAATGGTCGCCCATTCCATCAGCGCCTGCGCCACCAGCGCCGAGGCCAATGCCAGCCGCATGGCCGAGCCCGCCACAACAAACATGGCTTTGGAGACCTCCTCGGTACACTTATCGGCCGGGTCCTTAAAAGGATGGAGAGCCTTCCATCGGGATAGTCGTTGCCTTGTTCAGGCGAGCCACCGGCGGGTCCACTGTAGGGGATGCCCACTTCTTTACCAGCGCATCCTCAAAGGGGTAGCGCACGGAAAAACGCCTTGGCATGGCGATGGAGCTCTGGGGCCGTTGCCAATCCTTGTATACAAACTGGTCAAAGTATGGCAAGTAAGGGAAAACCTTAGGGGCCCGGGCTGGTTTGTGCGATCCGAAAGCGTATGCCACTTCCTGTGCCTCCCCAACCGGCCCCCAACTTCCGCGTCTCGCGTACTGCTGAGACCAGAGAGCCCATCAGTGCCTTCTCATGAGCCACGGTGCCCCCCCCCCCCCCCCCCC
>BLSH010398068.1:115447-129547 GCA_018402905.1 Glandirana rugosa | reverse complement strand
CCCACACCCCAAGGGGAGCGGGGGGCGTACTTACCCATCCTGACGGGCGTAGTGGGTCACCCACCCGAGACAGACCTGCCACCCCGCCATTGCCGGGGGGGAGCTGTCGGCCATGCGACACCCGTGACGCGGGTCCGGTCTTAAGTGCGCTGGCGGGACGTGTAACCCGCCAGCCTCCCCGCACGGAACGGGGCCCGACGCGGCCGACCCAGCGTGGATCTAAGGTCGGCCGCGCTGGGGAGACTACCTGGATCTATAATATCCAGCCTGTCACCCAGCCGGCTACTTGATTGCATTCTTCATCAGAAGTCTTGAGCAAAAATAAAAAATCTGGGGAACCGCAGGTCCCAGCAGGGAGCCAGGTCCTACTCATTGCACCAGGCAGAAAAAAAACTGGCTTGCTTAGCAGGGTGGAGTGGGTTATACAAAGTGAGGACCGTCCTCTGGAAGGGGCGGTGTCTGCTTTTAGCTGAACTATGTTCTGCCTAGTCCACTCCTAGTGAAACGTGGCATAACCCCACACGTCATGAATAAGGAGCTGTGTCCGTCAATGAACAAAAGAGAAAATATATTTAGTTCATAATAATAAAAAAACAAACACTGTAATGTATAGCTTGTTATAAGAGGGGATGCCAAAATTGTCTTCACTAACTTTACAGCCATACGAAACAGCAGCAGGAAGGGAGGGATGGGAAGAAGATCAGCTCACACACTAGGAACTTTTTTTTTTACAACCTCTAAGTAAAATCTGTATAGAGAAACTTTGTGTGTTGCCAATTCTTTTGTATACAGTTTAGCACCGTGCAACCGCACTTACCTTTCTCGTTCCAGCACTGCATCTGCTTCTATGGTGAATGGCAGTGTGCACCTCCAGGTTTTACCTGGAATGTTGTGGACGCTTCCCATCAGCATGGCTTACGTGGATTAGCAGTGTTGGCTGAAACCAATCAGCAGTGGCCTTTCTCCCGGTCATAGCTACAACCACTGCGATCAGCCTCCTCCCTCTTCCTGGCTCATTTGAACTTGGCGCAGCTTCAGACTGAGATGTACTGCCATATATCTTGGGTTTTTTTGTCTGCTGCCTGCCTCACCTCTGGATTTATCCTGGTTATTCATGTATTCTGCTGTCTGCCCTGACCTCTGGTTTGTATCCTGTTTATCTATTCCACTACACATTTACACACAGTTTACTCCAGACTTACTTCCTGGTGTCTTCCCTAAAGTGGTTCTAAAGCAGGGTGACCAGACGTCCCCGGATTGGATTTGAACAGGGGCCGCTGAGCTCAGCTGACAGTGTCCAGCAGCAGAAACAGAGGGGAAGTGGATCCGATCGTGGGGCTGCCAGTGCCTTCAAGGCTTCAACACAGGTGTGCTTTGGGGGTGTCTGTGAATAGACTACATTGCACTGTGCCTGTCTCTCTGGCATAATGAATGGCATCATAGCTCACAGGCAGCAGGCACTCTAGCATGGCTATGGCTGGCAGTGCACGGTCACAGTGTCATATAACATGGCTGCTGAGTGCTGATTTTGTTAACACTGTGACAGAGCCATAATAGAGTGCCTGCTGCTTGTGTCTTATCATAATGCTGATGATCTTAACCAGTTGCCGACCACCCCATAGCAGAGTCACTGCTACAGGACGGCCGCACCGTGCAGGAGTATGTGTATATGTGTGTGTGTGTGTGTGTGTGTGTGTGTGTGTGTGTGTGTTCCTACATTTCTGGGTATCAGAGCCGATCAGCGAGTCTGGCAGACTCTATGTCCGTCGGTACCTTCTGATCGTTCTGTACACAGGCAGAGCAGCGGTCTGCCTGTGTAAACAAAGCAGATCACCGTTTTGTCAGTATGGAAGACATTGATCCTGTGGGACAGGGATCTATGCCTTCCCTTAGTAAAAGCACCTCCCCCACAGTGAGAAAACGCTGATTAGAAACACATTTAACCCTTTCATTGCCCCCGATAACCCCTTCCCATCCAGTGTCATTAGTATTAGTAATGATCACTGTATTAGTGTCACTGGTTCCCACAAAGTGTCAAAAGTGTTACTTGGCGTCCGATTTGTCCTCCGCAATATCACAGTTCCACTATATGTCGCTGATTGCCACAATTACTAGTAAAAAAAAAAAAAAAATAATATGTCCCCGGATTTCATTTTAAAAATCTGGTCAGCTTATTCTAAAGGTCATTCTATGCATAAAAGGTTAAAAAAAACCTTGAGTGTGCAGCTCCCCCCACAGACCAATCTCAATCCAGCAGAGTGCACGAGAGCAGCTGCTCGTCCAGGTCTCTCGCTCCTCATTGTCAGCGATAGACATTGGCTCCCGCTGTTGTCAATCACAGCCAGTGAGGAGGGAGCAGGGGGTCAGGGCTGAGCTTATGCTGTCTTTTGGACACAGAGCGGGGCTTGGGAGTGCGGGAGAACTGAGACGAGGATAATCGGGGCTGCTCTGTGCAAAACCATGAGCAGAGCAGGTAAGTATAACATGTTTAAGAAAAAAAAAAAAAGTGGCTTTACAAACCCTTTAATTTGTGTTTGTCTGTGGTGCATAGAGCAGGGGGAACCCAGGGGCCAGCACACAGCTAAATCCAAACCCTTGTGAGGGGGTCCCTGGTAAATTCTGGCTGGCTCTTAGACTCTGTGCCCTCAGGACTGCTGTGTCTTCTGCTCTCACATGGAACCACCCCCATACTGTAGAGAGTCCTGATCCAACTTTCCAGGTCTTATCCATTCCAATGTGATCCTAGTCTAGCTCCTAGAACTTAACTTTTCCAGTGTGATCCAGTGTAGTTCCTAATCTGTAGATTCTGCTCACAGATCTAACTTTTTCTGTAGTGCTTAACCTTACTGAAAGTCTGCTCTTATTGGGCATGTCAACAGCATCTCCTTGGCTATACCATAATGTAGCTGGTGGGCTTACATTGGCCATTTCCTGAGCACCTTGTGTACATTTTGGCACAAGGAATTTATGTTCAGAGTGGATTGAGACTTTATAGCAATAAAATGCTATTTTATTCCCCACTTGAGCTTACAAAAAAAATAAGTTAGGGCTTTACATACACTTTAAACTGGACGAAACTCCTAAACTGTAGATTGTGATAGATGCTGCAGAGTAGCTCTGTAATCCTCAACCATAGCTGAGAACAATGTAACAGATAACAGTACAACCCAGGCAGAGAGCACAGGAAGTCTGCTGACAATTTCTACCAGGAGCAACAGGTATAGTTTTCTACAAAATTATTTTAATGCTAATTTTTCTTTTTACATACAAACCGGTCCAAAAAAGAAGCACATTGTTAGATTCCATACCCTTCAACATGACAATATGCAGAAGAAACAGGACATCTAATACAGTACATCTCCCTGATCCATCATTTCTATACCTTTACCCCAAATACAGCTTTTTAATTAAAAAACGTGTTAACTTATCCTTCATGCATGCTACTGGACCTGGATACTGCAACACAGAATGCACTCTCCTGACTTGCTTACACATGGTATGCTACCTTTGTTTGTGTTTCTTTGCAAACTACCTTGGAAAAAAAAAAAAAAACAAACCACATGTTGGCTGAATTTTGGCTATGTCTCCAAGATCGTTATCTACAGTGTATGGAAGACAGGTACACTTCAGACAAGGTGCAAGCACTGCAATGTAGTGGTAATGAAACATAATGAACCAAAATCCAAGCCATTCTTTCTTCAGAGACATCAAGGACACAAAAGACTCTTACCCCTTGTGAGCGCTGATATGTCTGGTTATACTTCCACATCTCTGTAAGGACCTCTTCCACCACCCCTTCATCTGGGACCTCTCCATGGAACTCAATCCCCATTAGGTTGGCCATACGGTGCAGAAGGCCTGGAACCTCCATTAGTTGTCGCCGAGCATGCTCCACACGGTAGGTCCATGCATGGTCAATGAGGAAAATGCTGAAATGTCATAAACATGTATTAGGACCAAACCTCAGCAGCAGAGGATATTCCAAATCCAAAAGAGTAACTCTTAACATCTATAAAACAATTGCATTTTTTTTTGGACTGTGTAATCCCTTTTAAGGCATCAAAACAAAAAAGTCTGTATAAGCCTGATAAGCCGAAAAAAACAAGTTGCATGACTAGCAACATAGGATGCTAAATAGTCCTGGTCTCTCCTGCATGACAATACCTCATAAAATAACACGCTTAAGAAAATACATTAAAAAAAAAAAAAAAAATTAGCTTTTTATTCCACCAATGTTATAGTTACATACACCTGCCTCCAGTCGATCACTGATATGACTTCCATTAAAGTGGTTGTAAACCTCTGAAATGAAGAATGAACCGAGCACAATCTTCTAGTGTGTACTAGCCTGAATCCAAAGCACTGAGTGTGATTTCCTGTCTCCTCTCTCTCTTTAACCCTCCGCTATCTGCGTTAGTCACTTCTGACAGGTTATCCCCACACTACAGAATTTGCATAGATGGACCCACCCACCTTCCAGCACACAGAAGGTGACTGACAGCCTCAGCTGTGTATGTTTCCCATTGAGAATGTAGAGGGGAGAGCCCTTTCCCTCCACTCATGTCTACGACTATACTCAGCTCCCTTCTGTGCAGTGTGCGATGTCAGATTCGCCCCCTGCCAACTGGACCTGAGAAATAGCCTTTGATCTGTGTTTTAGCAGGCTGTAGAGGAGGGATGGCTGAAGATAAACAGGTACTACTTATATAACAGGATTTATTTAATCTCTGTGCATCACCTGAAGATAGTCACTTCACTGGGTATGTGTAACGCTGGATACACACCATAGCGGTGCGAATTCCAGCTTGTTTGCCTGTGAGAAGGACCGGAGCCGCCGCTCGGCTGCTCCTGTCCGTTCCCACAGCGCAGCAGCTGCCCAGGGAGGGAGAGGGAGGTGCCGTGAGCAGGGGAAAAGATCCCCCTTCATTAAGGAACACATCTACGTTTCAGATGCTTTCCCATTGAACATAATGGGCTGGGAATTTGCACCGCACTGCACAGGAAACACACACGTTTTCTGTGCAATGCGGATTGCGAATGCACGGCACTGCACCTATGTGAACTGGACAAATTGAAAACAATGTGTTTTCAAGTGTCCTGCGAATTGGATGCGGCGTGAACCCAGCCTGAAGGTTTACAACCACTTTAACAGCTTGATCTAATAAATTGGGAGACATTATCTGAGCCCGGGCATTACTCCACTACTTTCTGGTTCAGCTTTAGACCCCGGTCACACCAATCAAGACATTGAAGTAGCACGATTATAAAGTAGCATTTCAGTGCTACTTCAGATGCAATTTGGAAGGCATCGGCGCAACCTTATGCACAGGTGTCTATGCAAGCCGCACCTGAACTTGCAAAAAGTAGGGCAGAAACAACTCTCAAAATCAGTGTGACTGACTTCCAATGCAGACAAATAGGGTGCGACTTGTCATGCGATTTGAAATGGTCAGGTGGAGAGACAACAGAAAAAGCCTCAAAGCTGAGCCAGGAAATAAAGGAGTCTCTTGAATGGCTGAACAGCATAGTAGAAGTGTGGGTGAATGCCGAGACAGAGAGGGAGAGAAAGAGAGGGGAAAGGGAAGAGACAGCAAACAAAGGAATGGGGTTGAAAGATCACTATATAATTCTGCCACCATCAACCTGTTGGGATCTGAAGCCTGTAGCCCATTCTCATTGGTGACGATCACTTTGTAAGTTGCCTCATTGCCCGGGTTAGGCTTCTTTTTTTGTTCTGTCTCGATTTCTACCGTGTCCTCGTCTTCTTCCTCCATTTCCTCCACCTGCATTATACCGAACCATTCCCCAGCATCAAAGATCTAGGAGACAGACAGACAGACATTGGAGGTGAAGGTCCACTGACCAGTGCAGCCATTGATGTCAGAAATAGGATGCCTTCTCTGAGGGGACACATCAGGTTCAGGTACTGCCATGTTTGAGATGTGGCAAGCACTATGTAAAAATTGACTTTAAAGGGCACCTAAGGCCCATTTGGTGTTGGGAGATGGCTGAAAAGCTAACATACACTGGTGTACCCTGTAATCTTTATCCTTTACATTATTTTTTCCTTCAGTAGGAGTCACTTTAAGAAACTAAAGGGAACAGGTGATACATAACTATGCTGATCTCCAAGCTGGAACTTGGCAGGGGAACCTGTGCCAAGGGTGAGGGCTTGTGTAACATGCCAGGGCATGGCTGTAAGCTTACAGAAAACATACCAGGGGTGATGGAAGTTTACTAGTCTATTATTTCCATAGGGAGTTCACTATGTGACCTAAAACATGCCCAACCTCCAAATCCACACACCCTGTATGGCATGGCAGTTGGCCTAATGCCTCTACTGAAAGGAAACCTGTTTAAAAAGAAATATAGTTTTCCATTGCTCACCTCTCCTTCTGAAAAGGCTGGTTGTAATAAATGCATTTGCATGCACGTTTCAGGTGCTGAGGTGTCGCAGAAATGTGACTACAATAAGTGGTGGCCCGAAAATGTGGCTGTGCAATATATGTGGATGTGACTCACTAGTCACCATCTTTTCTAGAACACAAAACTCTATCATCACTGTAAGCCATATCTGCAGCACCCAAATATAAAGGCCAAGGGGCTGCTAACAAGGAATTATGTTCTGGCAAGGACAGAAAAATATTTCAGGATGGAATTATTATTCAGAACGAGTCACAAAAGTCTGGAATCGGACGTGAAAGAAAAAGTCGCCAATTTTCAGCAAGCAATTCAAGGACTCAGCATTTTAAAGGACACAGTCTATTGCTTCTGAGCAACTATGACATCATTCTGGCATTAGGCATGAAGTTCCTTGTGTCACTAGCTCCTAGGAAAGGTATAAATATCAGTCTAAACCAGTGATCTCCAAACTACAGCCCTCCAGCTGTTGCGGAACTACGTGTCCCATGAGGCATTGTAAAGCTCTGACATTCAAAGACATGACTAGGCATGATGGGAATTGTAGTTCCTGAACAACTGGAGGGCCGTAGGTTGGAGACCCCTGGTCTAAACTATTGCTCAGGCATTCCACTGGCCAGCTCCATCATTCAGCCGATCTGGCTATGGACTAGACAGCTTCAATGCTTAGGGCTGATTCACACTATGAGGTTGTGTTACTGCGCACTTTGCCACAACGTTTGTTACTTCCATGTTTCCTGTCACTTTAAATCGTTTGTATGGAGCAAACTTGTTCAGACAACCTATTCCCTTTACGATGTGCTGCACTGGCTCTAATGCATGTGACTTCAGCTGTATACAGTGCCTAAAAAGTATTCATACCCCTTGACATTTTCCACATTTTGTCATGTTACAACCAAAAATGTAAATTTATTTTATTGGGATTTTATGTGCCAGTGATGGCAAACCTTGGCATCCCAGATGTTTTGGAACTACATTTCCCATGATGCTCAAGAACACTGCAGAGTGCATAAGCATCATGGGGAATATAGTTCCAAAACATCTAGGGTGCCAAGGTTCGCCATCACGGTGATAGACTAACACAAAGTGGCACATAATTGTGAAGTGGAAGGAAACTGATAAATGGTTTTCAAAATTTTATTCACAAATATACATCTGAAAAGTGTGGGGTGCATTTGTATTCAGCCCCCTTTACTTTGATACCCCTAACTAAAATCTAGTGGAACCAATTGTCTTCAAAAGTCACCTAATTAGTAAATAGAGTCCACCTGTGTGTAATTTAATGTCAGTATAAATACAGCTGTTCTGTGAAGCCCTCAGAGGTTTGTTAGAGAACCTTAGTGAACAAACAGCATCATGAAGGCCAAGGAACACACCAGACAGGTCAGGGATAAAGTTGTGGAGAAGTTTAAAGCAGGGTTAGGTTATAAAATAATATCTCAAGCTTTGAACATCTCACGGAGCACTGTTCAATCCAACCGAAAATGGAAAGAGTATGGCACAACTGTAATCTTACCAAGACATGGCTGTCCAGCTAAACTGACAGGCCAGGCAAGGAGAGCATTCATCAGAAGCAGCCAAGAGGCCCATGGTAATTCTGGAGGAGCTGCAGGGATCCACAGCTCAGGTGGGAGAATCTGTCCACAGGACAACTATTAGTCATGCACTCCACAAATCTGCCCTTTATGGAAGAGTGGCAAGAAGAAAGCCATAAGAAATCTTGTTTGCAGTTTGCGAGAAGCCATGTGAGGGACACAGCAAACATGAGGAAGAAGGTGCTCTGGTCAGATGAGACCAAAATTTAACTTTTTGGCCTAAAAGTAAAATGCTATGTGTGGCGGAAAACTAACACTGCACGTCACTCTGAACATACCATCCCCACCGTGAAACATGGTGGTGGAGATGCTTTTCTTCAGCAGGGACATGGAAGCTGGTCAGAGTTGATAGGAAGATGAATGGAGCCAAATACAGAGCAATCTTAGAAGAAAACCTGTTAGAGTCTGCAAAAGACTTGAGACTGGGGAGGAGGTTCACCTTCCAGCAGGACAACGACCCTAAACATACAGCCAGAGCTACACTGGAATGGTTTAGATGAAAGCATATTCATGTGTTAGAATGGCTCAGTCAAAGTCCAGACCTAAATCCAACTGAGAATCTGTGGCAAGACCTGAAAATTGCTGTTCACTGACCCTCTTCATCCAATCTGACAGAGCTTGAAATATTTTGCAGAATGGGCAAAAATGTCACTCTCTAGGTGTGCAAAGCTGGTAGAGACATCCCCAAAAGACTTGCAGCTGTAATTGCAGTGAAAGGCGGCTCTATGACTCAGGGGGGCTGAATACAAATGTACGCCACACTTTTCAGATATATATTTGTAAAAAAAATTTTGAAAACCATTTATCATTTTCCTTCCACTTCACAATTATGTGCCACTTGGTGTTGGTCTATCAGATAAAATCCCAATAAAATCCATTTATGTTTTTGGTTGTAACATGACAAAATGTGGAAAAATTTCAAGGGGTATGAATACTTTTTCAAGGCACTGTACAGTACACAGTGCTGGGTTGCAGCTGTAAGACAGAGACTTCTGTCTCATATCCGAAACAATACAGAGGCGGTCTGAGCAGCGCTCAGCTATTCATAGGTAGCTTTGTATTCTGTGAATGAATGCAAAGCTTCCTCTTATGAGCTGAGTCGGAGGAGCGGGCTGATGAGGTCACTCTTTCCGACTCAGCCAACGTCTTTCTTATTAGAGATGCTAATGCTGCTCATGAAGTAAAGTACTGTCAATCAAGCTTTTTTACCTACTCTAAAACTCCGTTCACACCTGATTTGGATCATGGGCAAAATCGCCACGACTCTTCCTGCGATTCCAGAATTGCGGCAAATCGCAGAACGCATTTGCAATGTCATTATTTCTAAATAGCATCTCAAACCTGGTGCAATTTTGCCACAACTGTTGAGCCGCAAATCACGCTACAATCGCGGCAAAAATCACAACCGCAAATGCACCTGGCTTTGTGCCAAGATTTGGTACAGGAGCTTCTTTGGAGCAGAGGGAGGCCCATTCAAATCAATGGTGTCTACAAAAAACGCTCCACTAAAAAAAACAAAGAAAAAGCTTAAAAAACAAAACAAAAAACAAGCTGCAGCAGCTGTCGCTGCAGATCGCTCAGGTGTGAATGGAGCCTAAATCTAGCCATTAAATGATCAAAATTTGCCTGTTCAGCAATGACTGGTTGAATTTTGATCTGTGTGTGGCCCTCCCTGAGCGACGGACCTCTATCATTCGACTGAATTATAACTATGACTGGAAAACTATTGTCGTGATTGCAGCCAATAATCAGGGTATTCTGGCAACAGCAGGAGCCGCTGTCAGAATAACAATTTCCTGGTGGGGAGGATTCCTCATTGGCTGAAAAAAACAAAAACAAAAAACTACCTGTCTATGCCAAGTTTTAGTGAGGGGCTTGGAGGGCCCATTTAGATCTATGTGTGTCCTTAAACCATTAAGCAGGTGTGTTTTAGCCCGGGTTCACACTAATGCGATTCTCAGAGACCGCATGTGATTCGCACCCGCACTGCCGATCACATGCGATCTCTGAGCAGTGCGAGTTCAGCCATACACTTGTATGGCTAAACTCGCATTAGATAAGAGAAAAAAAAAAAAAAGTATATGTTCCTTTTTTTTCCCCCGCACTAGAATCGCATTGCATGGGTGTTCTCACCCATGCGATCCGATTCATGTGCAAGTGCACAGTTGGCACTGCGATCTGTGAAGAAAACTGGGGGTGTCATTAACTTTGTAATGACACCCGCCAGCGGTTCGCAGAAGACTGTGTGAACTGCCAGTGGGAGTGATGTGATGCGGGAACCGGCTCTGTAATCGCGCTGGTTCCCGCATCGCACAAGTCTGAACCAAATGTTTTTAAAGTGTTTTTGAATTTTGAGTGGATAAGGTTAATAGCCATTGAACAAGGCGTATTAAAGTGGTTGTCAACTCTTGGCAACCACTTTAAACTACAGGTAAGCCTGTAATCAGGCTTACCTGTAGCTTCAACAGGTGTGCAGTGCTTCAACAGGGAATGAGCACTAGATCCAATAGGTAGTCCCAAATCCACCTGGTGGGTGCACAGACCAAGATGTTCCTCAAACATCCAAATCATGAATATGTACAGAAGGTCGGCAATCCAAAACTCCAATGCAGTACATTTATTAATAAGTGCAGAGATGATACAGGAACAGCAGACGCGTTTCGGCGGGACAAGCCGTCTTGGACACAGCTTTGACCAAGGCGGCTTGTCCCGCCGAAACGCGTCTGGTGTTCCTGTATCATCTCTGCACTTATTAATAAATGTACTGCATTGGAGTTTTGGAGTGCCGACCTTCTGTACATATTACCTGTAGTTTCCCTGTATATCTCCTAAACCTGCACGGTTTAGGAGATATACGCTATACTGGCATGTGCCAACGTCATTCGGCACATGCGCAGTGAAGAAACGGCCTCTGCGCTGTTTCTTCACTGACAGCGTGCCGCGATTGGTGGCTCCCACGTCACGCGACTCTGGCCAGTCACAGCGCCGCAGTTCGCGGCCCCAGAAAGGAAGAGGGGTGAAGATGGATGCTCCCTGCTGTGGGGACAGCAAGGGCAGCAATGGCAGGTAAGTGGCACATAATAGGCTAGTATGCGATGCATACTAGCCTATTATGCTTCTACATTGCAGGGGAACATAGAGGAAGTAAACCCTTTAGGGTTTACTTCCTCCAACGCATGTTGCCCTTTCATGTAAATACATGTATTATGCATGCTGATGCCTTACCATTGACCTCTATGGGCTTCCCAAAAGCCATACAATGCAGACAATAATAATTGGACAAGTATTTTTAAATGCACTGCAGCATTTTTAATCACAGCATTTTTATCTATTCCTTTTGGATAGAGTGGAGAGAGATAAGAGCCCCTGTAAGGTTTTTACTGCTGTCTGTTCCCCCATTAGGCTGCATTCACACATGATCGCAGGCAAAAATCGCAGTGATTCCGCCCTGCAATTTTAAATGGCTGCAAAATACATGGCTCGTTTGCAATGCCATTATTTCTAATGACACCCCAATTGTGCCGCGATTTCCGCATAAATATTCACCCTCTCTATTTATCCTGTTTAGGGTTGTCATTTAAAGTGACATAAAACTCCTAAGCTTGGGTTGTCCCCATAATGGTAATAGAGAGGAGATCTTCCAATGAGGATACTCGTTCTGGTGACAACCATGGATATCCACTCAATTTGGAGGGATTTCTGCTCACTTCCATTTTTGGCTAAGGGACAGGAAGTGATGGGAAGTCTCCTCAAGGCGACATAGACAGCAACAAAAAACCATGAGAAGGGGTTATATTCCTCCCTTAAGCCTCGTACACACGGTTCGACGATCGTACGTACGATCATCGCAAATCGTATGTTGGCTGTTGTATGCAGCATACTGACTGCACTACACGATCGTACGACACAGAAGAACGTTCAGGTGCATTCAATTAACATCCAGCCATTCCTAACTTTGGAGCATGCGTGTTTTGCACAATACAACTTTGTTGTACCAACTGCTCTGTACACACAATACAATGGTCGTATGAGAGCTTGTTGGTACGACCAAGTTTTCTAGTCTGCTCATACAACTCCCTTGTACGACCTTCGTATGTTCGACTGTTCAAATCGCGCATACGATCGATATCGCATACAACAGTCGTGAGTACGACCTGTTGTATACGATCGTCGAACCGTGTGTACGGGGCTTTACTCTATCCAAAAAGGAAAAATAAAAAAGTCTGCCATTAATTCAATTTACATCATCTTCTTTAACAGGCAACTTTCTTTTTTCCCCAAGTGAAAATCACTTTAAAGTAGTGGTAAACTCTGTACTACCACTTGTACCTACAGGTAAACCTATAAGGCCTCTTTCGCGCTTGAGCGAAGCGATTTTACCGCGATCAGTACGAATTTGGTCCGACTTTGTTACAACTTTGGCACAATGAAAACGTATTACAAAGTCGTACAGAGATCGCATCTATATTATTCAGGTGCAATTTGCATGCGACTTTAAGGGTTTAACATTGAAGTCTATGGACCTCAAGTTGCATCAAAGTAATGCAGGGACTACTTTGAAGTCGGCAGGACTTCAAAGTTGAACAGATATGAATGGTACTCATGGGAAATAATGGGGAACGACTTGTCATGGGACTTTGCAGTCCCAAATCGCAGGACAAGTCGCATAAGTGCGAAAGGGGCCTAAGGCTTACCTGAAGGTACTGTAAATATCTCCTAAACCTGCACCGTTTGCATCAACTTCAGAGGCCATGCTGGGAATGGCGGCTCTCAAGCACATGAGCGGGAGTGACATCATCACGCCCTTGACCACTCATGTAGTTGGAGGCCGCGAACCCCAGAAGGAAGACCGGGCAAAGATGTCAGCTGACACTGCGGTGCTGGAGAGCTTTGTTCTATGCGATGCATACTAGCACATTATGACATTGCCTTGCAGGGTGTTTTTTTTGTAATCACCTGCGGTTTACTACAGCTTTAAGGCCTCAAGCAAACAGAGCATTAAAATGCTGCGTTTAGAGGCATCTGGCATTATTTTGTTCTGCCTCTAAATGCCCCTCCACGTTCACCTGCACATATAGGTGTTTAGAGGCAGAAAAAAACTCCACAATCAACATGCCCAGGAGCAGCAGCATTTTTGCAGGAAAAAAAAAACGGTAGACACGTGTAAACATGTATAAATGTACATTAACAATAGGCGCATCAAGCACTTGAGCGTTAATTCATTTCAATGGCCGGTATGAATAATTATTCGGGCCAATGAAATGAACACCCAAGCACCTGGCACGCCTAAACACGTCAAGCATTTCTTTTCTGCCAAAAGGCTGCTGCCAGGAGGAAAGGCATTTAGGAGAGACGAGCAAACGTCCTGTGTGCATGAGGCCTACGACTATCCAGCAACTGAAACTCTGAGTTGTAACAAATATCATAGTATGAAATATCCGAGTGATCCCAGAGCTAGCGGGTGACTTTCTGTACTAAAGCCACACATACAGATAAGATGATGGGATGCATGGCTCACACTGACTACTTACCCCATCATCTTCATGGTGACTGTACAATCCTGGTGTCCCGTCAGATTTGGTAATGGAAGCGACGTTCCATCACCTGCGCAGGTTGCCTAATCTGATGGAACACCTGCACTCAGAAGACAGCAGACATCTTACTACACCCAGCTCCATCTTTAACCAGTTAACAACCGCCCCATAGACAAATGACGTCTACAGGGCGGTTGCTTAATTCTGGGAGGACGTCTATTGACGTCCTCCCAGAATCGCGCTCCCCGCGCGCCCCCTGGGGCGCGCACACGGGAACATCCGTGACCGTCGGGTCCGGGGGACCCGACTGATCACGGATCGGGGTGAATGGCCGCTGTGAGCGGCCTTTCACCACGTGATTGCGCCGTCAAATGACGGCGTGATCACATGTAAACAAGCCGGCGGAAGCGCCGGCTTGTCTCTCCTCTCCGCACCGATCGGTGCAGTGTGAGAGGAGAGAGGGGGGAGAGAGGACACGCTGCAGCGCTGTGGGCGATGTGCAATGCCCACAGCGCTGCCTAGTGACAGAATACACCCCCCCCCACCATCTA
>BLSH010398068.1:73455-85857 GCA_018402905.1 Glandirana rugosa | reverse complement strand
GACAGTAAAAATTAGAGGTTGAGCTGTGTTTTTACTGCTACCCAACTGTTCCTCTTAAGCTGCAAAGGCAGCAGAGGGGGGATGTACACACGCAATAGCCAAAATGCTTTGCATCACAGTGCGGCAATGCCTGCTGAACGTGGCCCATCTAAGTGAATGAGGGCTTCCTGCATCTGTGTGCAATGCATTCAGTTGCGGGGTGCCGTTGTGGGGTTTAAACAGGTGGTGAGGAGGTGATATAACTCCTCCTCACTGCCTGTTAAATGCCCTCTGAAGAGTGATCCAAACATGGATTGCTCTTCAGAGGGCACCATATGTGTAAATGAGCCCTAAGGGTATTCACCCATTGCAGTATATTCTGAGAAATCACCAGGGAACTGGGGACAGGAACAGGACTATTGCTGAGCCTAGGTTCAGACTTGTGCGATCGCATGCGATATCTGAGCAACGCTTGTATGGCTGACCTCGCATTGGATTTGCACAGAAAAGGTGCAGGGACTTGTTTTTTTCACGCACTGGAATCGGATCACATGGAGTGTTCTCACCATCCGATTCCTGTACAAATTCCCAGTTTGCACTGCGATCTGTGAACTGTCATCAACTTTGTAATGACACCGCAGCGGTTCACAGAGAGCAGTGAACTGCCTGTGGGAGAGGTGCCATTCAGGAACCGGCGCTGGAATCGCACCGCTTCCCACATCGCTACAGTGTGATCCTAGGCTGAGTAAGAGCCGGCGGTTCACACTGGAGCGGTGCGACTTGCAGGGCAAAGCAAGTCGCCCCACTCGAGGCGACCTCAGCGCGGCTTGCAAAGAGACTTCTTACCATAGAAGTCAATGCAAGTCGCGCTGAGGTCGCCCCAAAAATAGTGCAGGAACCTTTTTCTAAGTCGGAGCGACCTGAGTCGCTCCTATAAGAACGGTTCCATTGCACTGCATGGGGACGACTTGTCAGGCGACTTGAGTCGCCTGACAAGTCGCCTCAGTGTGAACCGGCTCTTAAAAGCTCTTGTCTGCAGCAATTACAAAAAACTTCAAAACTTCTTCTCAGCTGGGGGCCAGGGGAAGGGAAAGGACTATTTAACCCCCTGGACTCAAGCGCTTCCCTGCTGTGGAGATCCAGGCTGGGCTGTGGCTTTATCTGCTCAGCTGATGGTCAGGAAGGAACATGAGGAGTTAATAGAATCACTCAGGCACAAGTCCTTCTCTTTATTCTGCCCTTCTGACCATCTTATCTGAGTCCCGAATTCCACATCTTTTGCGATCAGCTGGGCAATGTAATTGCCGGGAACCGCAATACAACACAAGGATCACTCCGCCTGAGCCCGAAAATGATCAAATAGTCCCTGCCAGCTGATCGCAATAGAAGTGGAACACGGGACTCAGATAAGATTGTCAGAAGGCTGAATAAAGATAAAAACGTCTGCCTAAGTGATTATATTAACCATTCATGTTCCTTCCTGGCCACCAGCTAAGCAGATGGAACTCAGAGGCAGAGTGCAGGATGGATCATTGTGTCCGGGAGAGAGGAGGAAGGAGACCCGGGCACAGCACTCTAAACCCGTACTGTCCGGGTGAATCCCGTACAGGTGGCAACCCTAATGTGTGTGTGTGTGTGTGTATATGTGTGTCTGTGTTTATATGTTTGTGTATATGTGTCTGTGTGTATATGTGTGTGTGACCTTCTTTCTGCTGCCCCCCTGTGTGCTCTCCAGCCCCCCTGTACTTTTTCCTGGCCCCGTGCTCTTTCATGGTCTCTCCCCTTGTCCCCACAGATCTACAGGGTCCCCCCCTCCCCTCTCCTGCCAGCTGCTGCAGGGTATCTGTCAGGATGAAGCCTTTTATGAATGGAGAGTCAGTGATCCATACCGATCACTGACTCTGTCTATTCATAACTGAAACATACTAAACTGTATTTACTATGTTTCAGTTTGTGAATGAAGGCTTTCCTATCTATTTATTCTGTACAGCTGAGGCTGCAGAGATGTAGATTGAAGGCTGTGCCCTCAATCTCCTTTCTCTATGTCAAAGGTGAAACATCAGAGGTCTGTTTAGACCCCTGCTATTTCACCAAGTCCCCCAAATGGGGCTCCTAAAAAATTGTTTAAAATATTAAAAAATAATAATATTGTAAAAAAACCCCCAAATAAATGGTAGAAAAAAGTGGCAGAACTACCAGGGTCACTTTCGATCGGGCCCTGGCGTTCCGCCACTGGGCTCGGAGGGAAGGGCCCTGGCTGGGGTCAGAAGGCCCTTCATGGTTTCTTGCACCGGGGCCCTGAAGGTTCTAGTTACGCCACTATAGCATCCTCATCCATTATTCATCCCTCATCCATCCAACTATCTTCATCCATCCAGCCATCATCATCCCTCATCCACCCAGCCATCCTCATCCCTCATCCATCCTTCCATCCTCATCCCTCATCCATCCAGCCACCCTCATCCCTCGTCCACCCAGCCATCCTCATCCATCCAGCCATCCTCATCCCTTATCCATCCAGCCATCCTCATAGATCCAGCCGTGCTCAGTCATCCCCATCTGTGCTCAGTCATCCCCATATGTACTCACCCATCCCAATCCGTGCTCAGCCATCCCATCCATACTCAGTCTTCCCCATCCGTGCTCAGCCACCCCATCTGTGCTCAGTCATCCTCATCCGTGCTCAGCCACCCCATCTGTGCTCAGTCATCCTCATCCGTGCTCAGTCATCCTCATCTGTGCTCAGTCATCTCCATCCATGCTCAGTCATCCCCATCCATGCTCATCCATCCCCATCCAATTTTCAGTGAATGGCACCATAGGTTGTAGACTCTATAACTTTCACAAAGACCAAATAATATGCACTAATTTGGGTTTTTGTTTACCAAAGATATGTAGCAGTATACATTTTGTTCAAAATTTATGAAGAAAAATTACTAATTTTCAAAATTTTATATCAGAAACGAAGAAAAATGCATTTTTTTTACAAAATTTGCGGTATTTTTTCATTTATAGCGCAAAAAATAAAAACCCAGCAGTGATTAAATACCACCATAAGAAAGCTTTATTTGTGTGAAAAAAAGGACAAAAAATTCATATGGGTACAGTGTTGCATGACTGAATAATTGTCATTCAAAATATGAGAACACTGAAAGCTGAAAATTGGTCTGGTTAGGAAGGGGGGTTTAAGTGCCCAGTGGTCAAGTGGTTAATGGCTCGCTGTTCAATAGCTCGCTATTCAATGGCCTGTTCAATGTCTTGCTGTTGTTCAATGGTTCGCTGCTGTTCAAAGGCCTGCTGTTTAATGACTCACTCTTTTTCAATGGCCCGCTGTTCAATGGCTTGCTGTTCAATGGCCCGCTGTTCAATGGCTCGCTGTTGCTCAATGGCTTGCTGTTGTTCAGTGAGTCAGTGATCAATGGCTCTCTGTTGTTCAATGGCTTGCTATTCTATGGCTTGCTGTGGTTCAATGGCTTGATGTTCAATGGTCCGCTGTGGTTCAATTTCTCGCCCTTGTTTAATGGCTCGCTGTTTAAAAGCTTGCTATTCAATGGTCTGCTGTTCAATGGCTCGCTGTTGTTCAATAGCTCACTGTTGTGCAATGGCTCACTGTTCAATGGCTTTCTGTTCAATGGCTTGCTGTTCAATGGGCCGCTGTTCAATGGCTTGCTGTAGTTCAAAGACTTGCTTTTGTTCAATAGCTTGCTGTTGTTCAATGGCTTTGTGTTGTTGAGTGGCTTGCTGTTGTTGAATGGCTCGCAGTTCAATGGCTCGTTGTTGAATGGCCCGCTTCTCGATGGTCCGCTGTTCAATGGCTCGTGGTTGTTGAATGGCTCACTGTTGAATGGATTGCTTTTCAATGGCCCACTGTTCAGTGGCTTGCTGTTCAACTTTCCGCTGTTCAATGGCTTGCTGTTCAATGGTTCGCTGTTTAATCGCCCGCTGTTCAATGGCTTGCTGTTCAATGGCTCGCACTTCAATACCTTGATGTTCAATCCGCTGTGGTTCAATAGCTCACCATTGTTTAGTGACTCACTGTTGCTATAGCAATAGCAATAGCTTGCTATTCAATGTCCTGTTCAATGGTTCACTGTTGTGCAATGGTTTGCTGTTCAATGGGCCGCTTTTCAATGGATCGTTGTTGTTCAATGGCTCGCTGTTCAGTGGCCCGCTGTTCAATGACTCACTCTTTTTCAATGGCCCACTGTTCCATGGCTCGCTATATTTCAATGACTCGCTGTTGTTCAATGGTCCGCTGTTCAATAGCTCGCTGTTACTCAATGGCTTGCTGTTGTTCAGTGACTCGCTGATCAATGGCTTGCTATTCAATGGCTTGCTGTGGTTCAATGGCTTGATTTTCAATGTCTTGCTGTTCAATAGTTTGCTGTTGTTCAATAGCCAGCTGTTCAATGGCTTGCTGTTCAATGGCCTGCTGTTCAATGGCCCACTGTTCAATGGCTCACTGTTGTTCAGTGACTCAGTGATCAATGGCTCTCTGTTGTTCAATGGCTTGCTATTCTATGGCTTGCTGTGGTTCAATGGCTTGATATTCAATGGTCCGCTGTGGTTCAATGGCTCACCGTTGTTTAATGGCTCACTGTTCAATAGCTCGCTATTCAATGGTTTGCTGTTCAATGGCTCGCTGTTGTTCAATAGCTCACTGTTGTGCAATAGCTTGCTGTTCAATGGGCCGCTGTTCAATGGCTTGCTGTAATTCAAAGACCTGCTTTTGTAAATAGCTTGCTGTTCAATGGCTCTCTGTTCAATGGCTCGTTGTTCAATGGCTCGCTGTTGGTCAGTGGCTTGGTGTTGTTGAGTGGCTTGCTGTTGTTGAATGGCTGACAGTTCAAAGGCTCATTGTTCAATGGCCCGCTTCTCAATGGTCCGCTGTTCAATGGCTTGTGGTTGTTGAATGGCACGCTGTTGTTGAATGGATTGCTTTTCAGTGGTTTGTTGTTCAATGGCCTGCTTTTCAATTGTCTGCTGTTCAATGGTTCCATGTTTAATCGCCCCCTGTTGTTCAATGGCTTGCTGTTCAATGGCTCGCACTTCAATAACTTGATGTTCAATAGTCCGCTGTGGTTCAATGGCTCGCCATTGTTTAACGGCTCGCTGTTCCATAGCTTGCAATTCAATGATCTGTTCAATGGCTCGCTGTTGTCCAGTGGTTTGCTGTTCAATGGCCCGCTGTTCAATAGATCATTGTTGTTCAATGGCTCGCTGTTCAGTGGCCCGCTGTTCAATGTCTGGCTGTTGTTCAATGTCTCAATGTTCAATGGCTCGTTGTTTAGTGACCTGTTGTTCAATGGCCCTGTGTTCAATGGCTCGCTGTTATTCAATGGCTTGCTGTCCAAAGACCTGCTGTTCAATGACTTGCTCTTCTTCAATGGCTTGCTGTTCAATGGCCCGCTGTTCAATGGCTTGCTATAGTTCAATGGCTTGCTGTTGTTCAATGGCTCGCTGTTCAGTGTTCCTCTGTTCAATAGCTCGCTGTTGCTCAATGGCTTGCTGTTGTTCAGTGACTCATTGATCAAACGCTCTCTGATGTTCAATGTCTTGCTGTTCAAGTGCTCATTGTTTCTAAATGGCTTGCTGTTGTTTAGAGTGTCGGTGATACAATGGCTCTCTGTTGTTCAATGGATTGCTATTCAATGGCTCGCTGTGGTTCAACGGCTTGCTGTGGTGCAATGGCCTGCTGTTCAATAGCCTGCTGTTCAATGGCTCTCTGTTCAATGGCCTGCTGATTTTCAATGTCTTGCTGTTCAATAGCTCGCAGTTCAATGGCTCGCTGTTCAATGGCTCACTGTTCAAAGGCCCGCTGTTCAATGGCTTGCTGTTCAATGGTTCGCTGTTTAATTGCCCCCTGTTGTTCAATGGCTTGCTGTTCAATGGCTCACACTTCAATACCTTGATGTTCAATAGTCCGCTGTGGTTCAATGGCTCGCCATTGTTTAATGGCTCGCTGTTCCATAGCTTGCTATTCAATGGCCTGTTCAATGGCTCACTGGTTTGCTGTTCAATGGCCCGCTGTTCAATAGGTCATTGTTGTTCAATGGCTCGCTGTTCTGTGGCCCGCTGTTCAATGTCTGGCTGTTGTTCAATGTCTCAATGTTCAATGGCTCGTTGTTTAATGACCTGCTGTTCAATGGCCCTGTGTTCAATGGCTCGCTGTTATTCAGTGGCTTGCTGTCCAAAGACCTGCTGTTCAATGACTCACTCTTCTTCAATGGCTTGCTGTTCAATGGTCCGTTGTTCAATGGCTCGCTATAGTTCAATGGCTTGCTGTTGTTCAATGGCTCGCTGTTCAATGTTCCTCTCTTCAATGGCTCGCTGTTGCTCAATGGCTTGCTGTTGTTCAGTGACTCACTGATCAAACGCTCTCTGATGTTCAATGTCTTGCTGTTCAATGGCCTGCTGTTGTTCAATGACCAGCTGTTCAAGTGCTCGTTGTTTCTAAATGGCTTGCTGTTGTTTAGAGTGTCAGTGATACAATGGCTCTCTGTTGTTCAATGGATTGCTATTCAATGGTTCGCTGTGGTTCAACGGCTTGCTGTGGTGCAATGGCCTGCTGTTCAATAGCTTGCTGTTCAATGGCTCAATGGCCCACTGATTTTCAATATCTTGCTGTTCACTGGCCCGCTGTTAAATGGCTAGCTGTTCAATGGCTCGCTGTTCAAAGGCCTGCTGTTCAGTAGCCCGCTGTTCAATGTCTTGCTGTTGTTCAGTGGCTCACTGTTTAATGGCTCATTGTTCATTGCCCTGCTGTTCAATGGCCCTGTGTTCAATGGATAGCTGTTGTTCAATGGCTTGCTGTTCAAAGGCCTGCTGCTCAGTGGCTTGCTATTCAATGGCTTGCTGTTCAATGGCTTGCTATAGTTCAATGGCTTGCTGTTGTCCATTGACTCGCTGTTGGTCAATGGCTTGCTGTTCAATGACTTGCTGTTCAATGGCCCGCTGTTCAATGACTTTCTGTTCAATGGTTCGCTGTTCAATGGCCACTGTGGTTCAATGGCTTGATGTTCAATGGTCCGCTGTGGTTCAATTTCTCACCATTGTTTAATGACTCGCTGTTCAATAGCTCGCTGAGCTGAGTTGCTTTTCAATGGGTTGATGTTCAATGGCCTCCTGTTCAATAGCTCGCTGTTGTGCAATGGTTCATTATTGAATGGCTCGCTGTTCAATGCGCCGCTGTTCAATGGGCTGCTGTTCAATGGTTCATTGTTGTTCAATGTCTCGCTGTTCAATGGCCCTGTGTTAAATGGCTCACTGTTCATCAAAGGATCACTGTTGTTCAATGGTTCGTTGTTGCTCAATGGCTTGCTGTTGCTCAGTGACTCGCTGATCAATGGCTTGCTGTTGTTCAATGGCCAGCTGTTCTAGGGCTTGCTGTTGCTTAATGGCTTGCTGTTGTTCAGAGACTCAGTGCACAATGGCTCTCTGTTGATCAATGGATTGTTATTCAATGGCTTGCTGTGGTTCAATGGCCTGCTGTTCAATAGCCTGCCGTTCAATGGCTCGCTGTTCAATGGCCCACTGGTTTTCAATGTCTTGCTGTTCAATGGCACGCTGTTGTGTTATGGCTCGCTGTTCGATGAGTTGCTTTTTTTTTTTCCTACCACTTCAGTAGACCAATGTAGGAAGTATGTTCAGCTTAGTTTTTTTTTTAACAGAAAAGTTTTTATTTGTTTTTCATACAACACATTGCATTACAAAAGTCTATACATTCCTTTTACAAATTACAGAGAGGCACAACTGTCCACGAGTAGCATTAGTATCGTTACATCCAGGTACAGTCAGGTGTTTATACAGGAATCATTAACATCGTCTATTTATCAATTTCAGGGCTGGTTGACATGTACGACCCTGTCTAGTCCAGGGTCAAGACTTAATCCAATCTCTCGAAATTTTTTCAAACTTTTTAGGACACCTACGGTTCATATATGTAATTTTGTACAGGGGCAGAACTGTATCAATCAATGATCTCCACTGTGAGACCCCAGGTGGGTCCGTTCCCTTCCACTTCAATAGTATTGTTTTCCTTGCATAATAGGCAGAGTAAAAAATAAACAATCGCTTGTGCTTGCTCTTTGTAACCTTGTCAGTCACTCCCAGCAAAAGGACCACCGGGTCCAGGCCAAGGGAGAGCTTCCCCACCGAGTTGATAACCCCAACCACCTCTGTCCAGAATTGCTGCAGCACTGGACAGGTCCAGATGACATGGAAGAAGGAACCAACTTCTGACGCACATTTTGGACATCTATCTAAGCTAGAGGGATATATGTTCGCTAGCCTTTGGGGGGTAAAGTAGGCCCTATGGATACATTTCAGCTGTATATATCGGTCTCTGGCCGACACCATCAGTTGTAGATATTGTTGTATACCCTCCATCCAGTCCTCCTCCTCCAGGCCAGGGATGTCCCCCTTCCACTTATTAAACAATCTAGTTCCCCTATCCGGGCCTTGAGAAGTAATGCGCAGGTACAGGGAAGAGAGCACTCGGTCTACATCTTGGGAGATGAGATAACTCTCTACCCCACTGGTCTCCAAAGTTATCTCCTCCGGGAACTGTGCCCCTACAGCGTGTCTGAGCTGGAGAAACCGAAAGAACATCTTATTGGGTAAGTTAAAATTGTCACGCAATTGATCGAACGTAAGAAGGGTCCCCCCCGGCATGATTTGTTTAAGGATCTTAATCACATAGCTAGCCCACAGATTAGGGTCTGGAACAGTAGAAAGGTGTTTAAGTTTAGGGTTACCCCACAGGGGAGTATATGGCGACCAGGTCCCGGGTCGATTGACCTTAGCGTGTGTAGCGCTTACCCCCGTAGGACCGGCTGAGTTTGAGGATATAATTTACTACTCTGACAGTACAACCCTTGCACGCTCGTATCTTCAGTTGTCTAGGGGTATATTAAAAGAAGTTGAACACCAATCACTTTTCTGATGCTTAAACAGGATAACGTTTATTCTTCACACAAGAACAAGGAGAGAGGGGTAGGGAGCTCAGGACACCCTTTCAGCGACAATCAAAAACATGAATAGGCAGGCAGACTGTCAGGCAAAAATACAGTGAGACAGCATAACAGGCCGTAGCCTCTTCTGAACACTCTGACACGTGGCTGTCTCACTTAGCAACCCCAAAAATGAACTTTACAGTTGCGGGTCTGTAGAACTCCCTCTTAGTTCTCTAAGCTTCAGTGGATCCCAATTTAGCAACAACAGAATGTACTCTTAAACACGTAGAACTCTCTCACAGTTCTTTGGGCTTGTAGAACTCTCTCACAATTCTCTGGGCTTAGGTGGATTCTGACATAGAAATGAACAGAGTACACTCACGGGTCCATGGAACTCTCTCAGTCCCCTTACTGAAGCAGATCCTGGGCAGGCGCACCACAACACTTTACATCTTCCGGACAGGCATGGGTCTCCTGGCATCCGGGACTCCTGAATAGGCCTAAGGACTCAGGCCTAGCTGCCATGAGGCTTCTGTAACGCAGGCCCCTCCCAGCGAACTGGGAGAGCGACTGGGGCCTACCCCAGCGGAGCTGGCCTGGACTCTCCTTTCCCCCAGAGGAGCTGGGCTGGACTCTGACCCCGATCACATGACTTCCTCCCCATATATGGTCTCCTCCCACCTACCCACAATGCACTTGCACCGAGTGGATTGGCTAGGAAAAGAATGAGATCACTCCAGAATGTTCTGGAATATTATGACTTATTTCACCCATGTCTTAGGCAGCAGTGCCACCTACTGACATGGTGGAGAAGTGCACTAAAAGGAGGAAATCCAGCAATCAGGAAACTACAAATTACAGCAAGACCAGTACTGTCTTGCAAATATATTTTGCCTAACAAATTTAGCACCCCGCTACACGTGCATTTGCTCCCACACCTTGACTGTAGTCCGCGTGGGGATCGGCATATGTGGGTGGGCTCTAGGCCCCCTGAACACCAGGTTACTCAGTGCCGCATAGGAACCGAGAATGGCCGCCTCAAGGTTAACTGCAGGGTTGGATTGGTTTTGAGTAAACCACCATCTCACTGTCACCAGCACTGCTGCCCAATAATATTTGCGAAAGTTAGGCAGCGCCAACCCGCCTCGGGAAAGGGTCTGTTCCAGAGTGTCCCTGGCGATTCTAGGAGGGGAGCGCACCCATATAAATGCAGTGATCGTTTGCTCCAATTTAGTAAAGACGGACGAGGGAATAGGGACTGGGGTGCTACGAAATACGTAGAGGAATTTGGGGAGGAATGTCATTTTCAGTAAGTTGATCCTTCCCACCGGGGTGAGAGGTAGAGATCTGCAGGCCTGACATTTACTAGTGAGTTGGGTCAATATCGGATACACATTGTCATTAAGGTATTGGTCCGCGTCCCTCTGCACCACTAACCCCAGGTATTTAAATTTATCCACCCGGCAAAGCTGGGTGTCTGTCGTAGGGGGCGGGGAAGATTTCGAGAGGGAAAAAAGCAGTGATTTACTCCAGTTTATTTTTATCCCTGAGAACGTGCCAAAGGTGTCAATTATCCTAAGAGCTTCCTCCAGCGAGGAGGAGGTATCGGCTAGGTATAGGAGTGTGTCGTCCGCGTATAAAGAAATGTTTTCAACTAGTGGTCCAACTCGTATTCCCTTAACCGCCTCTGAGGACCTAATCAGCATAGCCAGGGGCTCCATCGCCATGGCGAATAGCCCCGGCAAGAGGGGGCATCCCTGTCTAGTACCCCGCGAGAGACTGAATGGAGGTGATATCCATCTGTTAGTTCGTACCCTGGCAGTAGGGCAGGCATATAGTAGCTGTACCCAGGAAATAAACTGGGCTCCAAACCCGAATCCCCGCAGGACCATCCATAAATATTCCCACTCCACCGAGTCAAAAGCCTTTTCGGCATCCAGTGAGGCTACTGCCCCCTGACCCTCGCCCTCAGTGGAGTGGGAAACATTTGTGAAGAGGCGACGCAGATTTATGTCGGTGCCCTTCCCCGGCATAAAGCCCGTCTGGTCCCCGTGCACCAGTGATAACAAGACTGACTGCAATCTGGTAGCCAGCACCTTCGTCAAAATTTTTGCGTCCACATTCAGCAAAGATATTGGTCGATAAGACGCACACAACTCGGGATCCTTACCAGGTTTAGGCACCACTACTATGACAGCTTCCAACATAGAGGGCGGTAAGGAACCCCCCTCTAACATCTTCAGCAACAGGCCATGTAATGCTGGTGCCACCTCCTCCACATGGGTCTTATAGAACTCAAGGGGAATCCCGTCTGGGCCCTGGGTCTTACCTGACTGAAGTGAGGCAATAGCTACCCTCACCTCTTTAAGCGTTATAGGGGCGTCTAGTCTATCCCTGGCCGAGGTGGAGAGCTGTGGGAGTTCAAGCCCCCCCAGAAAGGCCCCCAGCTCTTCAGTCGCATATGTAAACCTAGTAGCATAGAGGGACTCATAAAACTGTGCAAATTGCCAATTAATCTCGCGGGGGTCAGAGTGCAGCACCCCCTCCCCATCCCGAATATTCGCTATATGGGAAGTAGCTGCTCTTTCCTTTACCAACCAGGCCATCATCCTGCCCGCCCTCTCACCCTGCTCAAAGATTCTCTGAGATTGTGACAGAAGAATCTTCTTGCATGTGGCAGCACGTTGCACTGATATTTCTTTGTACAGGTGTATCATGCGGCCATAAAGATTAGCATCACCTGTTGAGGTATATTGCGACTCTAGCTTTTGAGCCTCCTGTTCTGCCTCTATCAGCGCCTGCCCAGATTCCTTACGGACTTTATGAATCACCTGCTGATATACACCTCTGGTACAGGCCTTAAATGTGTCCCAAGTCAGTTGTGGGCCCACCAACCCCCCCTTATTGTGGTCCCAGTATGCCCTGATTTCGCCATCTATGGTGGGGGACACCCGATCGTCTGTGATCCAGTATCCCGACAGGCGCCAAAGGGTGGCCCCCGCCGGGGTATCCAGCCGCTGGCAGGGCTGGACTGGGACAAAAATTTGGCCCTGGACTTCACCCAGACCAGCCCACTTTAATTTTGCAACCACGCACAAAAACGGTATATAAACTATACGCAATTGTGCAACGATGAATACTAATAAACGTGTTAACGCATATCAAATATATGGCAAAAACACGCACCAACGTTTTAATTTCACCCGACCAGACCCACTTCAGGTCCCGGTTTAAAAACAGGGTCAGGTCGGGACGGTCGCCGACCTATGGGGCCGCCCCCGGTGGGAAACCGCGGACAGCCCTATGACCTAGTGTCTGCTAGCCCACAGGGGGTGGTATCTACCGCTTTAGTCCCGTATGACCCTGGTGTTATTCCCCCCCAACCACCCGGGTGTTGACTGAACCCTGTGTAAATTCCGGACATGGTCTCCACATATAGTCGTCCACTAAGTATTTCAGGCATTCCTTA
>BLSH010398068.1:57591-72910 GCA_018402905.1 Glandirana rugosa | reverse complement strand
CACAGAGCCCCCCTTACATCAGGGTCCCCAGAGAGCCCCCCCTTACATGAGGGTCCCCACAGAGCCCCCCCTTACATCAGGGTCCCCACAGAGCCTCCTCTTACATCAGGGTCCCCACAGAGCCTCTTCTTAGATCCGGGTCCCCGAAGAACCCCTCTCTTACACCAGGGTCCCCAGATGCAGATGCAGCATGTAACTTACCTCCCATAGCCTTGCTCTCTCTCCCTTCCCTAAAGATGGGCATGCTGGGGGTTGCAGTTCCTCTGTTAGGATTGCGATGGGCCTCGGGACTACATGTCCCATGATCCTCCTTTGTGTTCTTTTTTGATTTTTTTTTCCTGCCCAATGGTAAGGAGAGGGCGCCGTTCCCCTCTCCAGAGCACAGCAGCATGAGGAGCAGAGGGAGGGGGGATGAAAAGTCCGCAGCTGCTCTCTCCACACAGAGACACAGCCACTCCCCCTGCTACTGACCGAAGGAGGAGGGGGGATGGGCAGGAAACAGCCCTTTGCTCTACTCACAGCGGCAGCTCGAGCGAGGGGGGGGGAGGAGAGGGACAGAACAGTTTCTCCTCTATGGCACTCCTCTTGGCTTCGGCGGCTCCCCCGCTCTGCTGATCAGCCCAGTGTACAGCGGTGCTCATAGTAATGGCTGCGCGAGGTGCGCAGCCATTACTATGACAGGCTGTAGGATGTCACAGTGACACTGAACCGGCCCACTGAGCCATCGGCCCACCGGGAAACTCCTGGTAGTCCCGATGGCCAGTACAGGCCTGGCCGCAGGCGAAGTAGCAGCGGGGAGTGATCCGAGATTCCCCTGGGGAGTAGTGTGACCTCCTCCACCCTCGGGAGCAGCGAGTCACTGGCAAGCATGAGGTCAATTCTGGAGAAAGAGGCATGGGTTGCGGAGTGGCAGGAAAACCGAGACTCAGAAGGGTGCCTCCATCTCCACACATCCCGCAAACCATAATTATCCACCCATCTCGACAACAGGGAATCCACGGCAGGGTCAGGGTTAGATTTATCAATACTAGGATTCAATGTCATATTAAAGTCTCCTGCCAGTAGAATCCCCGCTGCCGGATATTGAGCCAGGATGGGCAAAATCTTATTCAGAACAACCAGAGAGGCCGGGGGTGGGAGATACACCCCAGCCAAAGCCATCTCCACCCCCGCCACCATCGCATGTAGGACCACATATCTGCTTTCCAGATCCAGGTGAAGGTCCAGCAGGGTAAACCTCAGGGATTTGTGGACCAGGATGCTGACCCCCCTGGAGTACAAGGAAAATGTGGAATGATAGTATGATCCGACCCAGGACTTCCTGAGGGCCAGCACCCTGCTCCCCACCAAATGAGTCTCCTGCAGAATACATATCTGTGGAGAGTACCTTTTTAAGAAGTTAAATACCAGAGATCTCTTATGTTTGGAGTTCATACCCCTGACGTTCCACGATACAATTGTAAGCAATTCCATCATGGAAGGTCTATCATAAGATACCAAATCCAAATCAACAATACTGCAGTTTGCATTGCATATGTAGTATCATTGGCATAAGGGTTAGCACCACTCCTCTCCATTACAGTAACCAGATAGTGAAATCTGTCTCCACCTAGTGGAGCAAAGTATGAATCAGTCTCTCTGTAAAAGTCATATGAGAAATTATAAACCAAAAGAACAAAGAAAAACAACCAAAAACAGTCCATTCCCTCTACCGGGAAGGCAACCTCTCCCAAATTAGAACTTGTAGCCCCGTTCACCCCCCACCCCGCACAACCCCCCAAACTTCGGTGTGCCTTCATCCCTGAACCTAACATGGCAGCCGCCATTTCGGGGTGCGGTCCACTGGCCACCCAAGCGTCTCAGTTCCCATATGTAGAATCTCTCCATGGGTCTGTTTCGGATCTCCATCTTTCCCTACAGTCATGGAATTTCTCCTGGGTAATCCAGGGGCACGTACTTGAACTTGTTGCAAACAAACAGCCCAGCACAATTGTAGGCAAACTAAACAGCCCAATGGTAGACGTCCCTCCCCGGGCATAGTCATATGGGATCTGGGTACTGTCCTCCTGTGTATGCTAGGCCAGATCATCAGGCAATTTCACAGGGGACCTGCGGGGGACATCCAGGTCAGTATCCCATATATATCCCTATGAAGGGGGGCAACGCAATAAACCCGGGGAAAAGTAATAAAGTTATCTCACCTCCCCTTCTTCCATCTCAGCTCTCAGGGAGTTTACAACAGGAGTCAGTCAGCCCCTGGGAAGGGTCTCCAGCCACTGCATCGCCTCATCCGCTAGGGTGAAGAAGTGGACGGTTTCGTCATCTTGGACTCTGAGCCAGGCAGGGAATAACATGCTGTACTTGATCTTCCTGTTTCTCAAGTTGAGCTTTACCTGGTCAAAGGATCTTCGAAGTTTTTGAGTTTCTATGGAGTAGTCCGGGAACAGCATAACCTTTGCGCCTTCGTATCGCAGGTCATCTACCTTCCTGGCCTCCCGGAGAACCGTGTCCCTGTCTCTGTAATTGAGTAGGCGAAAAATAAACGTATGTGGAGGAGCTCCCGGGGCCCCCCGGGCAGCAGGCAGCCTATGTGCCCTCTCCACAACAAATAGATCTGAGAATCGGGCCTGTGGCAGAAGAGACCACAGCAGATTCTCCGTAAATTCCAGCGGGTCGTTACCCTCCGCGCCTTCCGGGAGGCCCACCACGCGGAGGTTGTTCCTCCTGCTGCGGTTCTCGGCATCCTCAGCGCGGCCTTCCAGGTGTTTCACTTTTGTACGGAGCACGTGTAGCAAGGCATGCTGCTCCCTCAGACCGTCCTCTGTATCTCCCACACGGTGCTATGCTTCAGCAAGCCGTCCCCTGAAGGTGTCCATGTCTCTGCGAATGAGCCCTATGTCGAGCTGCACCTCCTCCATTTTACCCTTCAGGGTGGCTTGGCAGTTGGTGATGGCCTGCATTAGGGCTTCAAATCTGGCATTTTCAGCCACCCCTCAGTCTGCCTGTTCCGTCTGCGTGGCCATGCTGGCTACAGCAGCGGGAGGCCTCCCCGCGCTGTCCTGCACCAAGGCCGGAAGTGTTCGAGTGGCGGAGGCTGGGGTCTTATAGCTACCTCCGCCTCTGCCCTTGGGCATGCCGTTCCCGCAGTCAGCCTCTCCTACCTGCGCCAGTCAGGGCAGTGGGTTACAGCGGGGAAGCGAATAAAATCCGAGATTCGTGCAGGAGCTCCCTCACCACACGTCCGCTCCGGTGGCCATCTTGGACACGCCCCATCTTGGACACGGTGGCCATCTTGGACACGACACGTTCAGCTTAGTTTTCATACAAGCTTCCATTAGTCACATCATTGTGGTATCCTTTTCTCTGCTTTTCATTCTTATCCAAAATATTTTATTTCAAAAATACTTGTCACATATTAATATCACATTAGCTCATCTCAAATAAATTCCCTACCCATCCTCTCCAACTCCCACTCCATAAAGGCACTCTTCACTGACTACTCTCATTATATTTATTCCATGTGTTTCCATCATTCTATTTACCTCTGCACCTTGGAAAGCCTCTTCCTTATATTCCCACCTCTCTATGTTGTTTATGCCCTAAATACAGAGTCCTCTTAGTTATTATCTACTTTTAATTAATCCATTTATCTATCCATGGTCCCCAAATGTTTTTATGTTCTTCATCCTTTTTCCTTTAACTATATACACCTTTCTCATTGTTAATCATTATCTCCATCTCTCTTTTCCATTCTACATAAGTTGGTGGGGCTTTTTTTGCTATTAACTTCCTTGCCGTAAATAGGCTCCTGGTCACCGCTATCCACTTCTTGTTTGCTATACCGGCCTTTCCTACATATCCAAGTATACACACCATGGGGGTCCTCTCCAAAGTGATTTCAAAAGTCTGTTCAATATTCTCCACAGTTTCCTTCCAATATCTATGTAATTTGGGACACCTCCATACCATATGAATCAAACTGCCTTCTTCTCCCCCGCATCGGGGGGGCATTTCATATCTTGTCTTCTACCATATTGAAACAACCTCTGTGGTGTGCAGTACGCTCTGTGAAGCAGCAGCAATCCTCTGTGATGGAGATATAGACACTGCCGGGACTACCTCCAGGATCCTTTCCCACTGTTCCTCGGATATTTCTCCTATGTCTTTTGCCCAGTTTTCCCTGCATCGTAGATCATTTCCTTTGACAGTTATTGCCCCACACATATCTCTATATATTCCTGATATCATCCCTCTGGATCCTTTGGCTTCTATTACTTTCTGCAGTGTTGTTATCTCACACCATTCTGACAGTTTTGTTTTAAATTGCTTGCCCAGGGCGTGTTTAATTTGCAAGTACACATACGCTGACTGGCTCGGTATTCCATACTTCTCCCTCAACTCCTGGAATGTCTTCAAGTTACTACCTCTATTTGTATTAGATTTCCTACTCTGCATTTTTCCCAGCTTCTATTTCTTTCTATCTTCTGAGTCTCCTGAATATTCCTATTATCCCAAATCGGTGAATATTTGGTGTATCCTTGATATTCCAGCACTTTTTTTGTTGTTTCCTACACCTTTTTGACTAGCTTTAGGGTTGGGGTCTTGTCTTCAGAGGAAAAGAGTCTGCTTCCAAGGCTTCCACCAGTGTCCTATAGCCCAGGCCCGTGCACATTAGTCTCTCATTTACCTCTCTTTCTGTTCGCCTATTACACCCCTTTAAATGGGTCATTTGGGCTGCCAGAAAATAGCTCCAAGGGTGAGGTACTGTGAGTCCTCCCTTGTTTTTTGGGCGTTGTAGTGTGCCTAAGCTTATTCTTGCTTGTTTTCCTCTCCATATTAACTCTAAACATTTTTCCAGCTTTTGGGACCAGCTTTTTACTATCCATACCAGAGAATTGTGCAGTATATATAGAAGCTGAGTGTTAATAGAAATCCTGTATCCATGGACTATTTAGCGCTATTCGCGCGCCGAAAACGGCGCCAAACGGCTCTATTTCAACCGGAAACACCTTGCAGCAAGTGCTGTCTGACCTACAGCGTTTAGTGTGTGTTCCTGAGTGACCTGTTGTCTGATTCCTGTTCCTGTGACCCGGCTTGTCTCGACCCTGCTCTGATCTCCGCCTGCACCGACCTCGGCTACCCACGACCACTCTCCTGCCTGCTCCCTTGTACCTTTGCTGCCAGCCCGTTAACGAACTCTGCCTGTGCCCGATCATTCTTCTGCCTGCTCCTTCTGTACTGCACCGCCAGCTAGCTACTGACCCGGCCTGTACCACCACTCTATTCAACTAGCACGAGACCGGAAGCACCTCTTTAGTTGTCACCGGTGACCATCTCAACCCTCGTGCCATCCTCACTCCTGAGCCTCCTGTCTGCTCTACCAGGGGTTCGCGAATCGGGGTCGCAAGAGAGGTTACTCCTGCATAAGTCAGACTCGTCCACCAGGTACGTGACACTGAGGTAGCCAAATCATCTTTATCAGGTTGCTTCTACCTGCTATCGACAGAGGTTGTCGACTCCACACCTTTTTCTTTGTTTTAAACTTTTCTACCAATTTTCCTAGATTGTCTTCTATATACTGTTTTGGATTTTTAGTTATCTGGACCCCCAGGTATTTTATTCTTTCTATAATTTCCACTTCTGGATATCCCCCTCCCAGGGCTGGCCTCCCCTCATCTACTGGGAGCAGGCTTCTTTTTTTCCAGTTTATCACCAGTCCAGATATGTTCCCAAACTCCGCCGGTATATCCGTCACTTCCTTCAGAGAGTCCTGCATATCCCCCAGGAACAAGAGTATATCATCAGCATACAGTGCTATTTTTTCTTCTCCTATTTCTCTCTCGAGCCCCTTGATCTCTCTTCTTGTCCTGATGATGATTGCCAATGGTTCTATTGCCAGGTAGAAAAGCAGGGGCGACAAGGGGCACCCGTGCCTTGTTCCCCGGGTCAGTCGAAAAGTCCTCGAGCATTCATTGTTTATTTTAACCTTAGCCGTTGGATTTTCATACAGTAACTTGATCCACTTCACAACTCCTGATCCGAATCTGAATCTTGTCAGAACCCGCCATAGATAATGCCATTCTAGGCTATCAAAAGCTTTTGCTATGTCCAATGCCAGCATAGCCCTTGTTCCTGTATTAGTTGTTGGTATTTGTAAATTCAGGTATGCTCCCCTTATGTTGACATTAGTAGTTCTGTCATGCATGAATCCGGACTGGTTTGGATGTATATATTTTGTTATAATTTTCCCCAATCTTGAGGCCAGTACTCCCGCTAGGACCTTAACATCGGCCCCCAGCAGGGAGATCGGGCCTGTATGAAGAAGGGTCTAATGGATCTTTGTCTTCTTTCGGTAGCACAATTATTGTTGATTCCAGCATCGAGTCTGGCAATTTGCCCTCCTCTCTTGCTTCCTCGAATACTTCCAAGAGTGCCGGGGCTAGGACATCCTCATATCTTTTATATATCTCGGCCGGCAGCCCATCTGGTCCTGGCGACTTTTGATTTGCCATTGCTGTAATTGTTCTTTTTATTTCTTCTATGGTTAATGGGGCATCCAGCTGTTTGCTATCTTCCTCAGTCAGATGTGGAATCTCCAGACCGCTAAGGAGGTCCCCCATCTGTCTTGCTACTCTCTGCACCCGAGTGCTATACAAATCTTCAAAGAATTTTTTAAATTCTTCAACAATTTCCGAATTTTGCACTATTACCCTCCCGTCTCTTGCACTTATTGATGTTATTGTAGTTCTTGTCTGGTTTGCTCGTGCAATGGTAGCTAGTATCTTACCAACATTCTCCCCTGCTTCAAAAATATTCTGTCTCTGGAGTCTTCTTTTATTTTCTGCCTTTTCTAGGAGTATTTGTTTATATTTTTGCTGTTTCTCCGACCACGCTGCCATTCTTACTGCTGTTGGGTTTACTATATACTGTTTTTCTGCCTCTGCTACTTCACCCATAGCTACTCTCTCTTTTTCTCTTGTTATCTTTTTAATTTTAGAGATTTTTTGTACCAGTATTTCCCTTAGAAAGGCTTTCATGGAGTCCCACACTATCCCCATATTTGCGGTTCCTTTATTTCTGTTCAAATACTCCTTTATTAGGTTTTCCATTTCTTCATGTTGTCCTATCAGTTCTAGCCAAAAGGGGTTTATTTTCCATTCTCCCCTTTTATTTTCCCCTCTTCGAGAGATTGATGCCACCACCGGGCAGTGGTCTGAGAGACCCCTGGGCATGTATTTTATATTTTCCATTTGTCTTATCATTGCCTCGTCCCCAAACATCAGGTCGATTCTAGAGAGTGTGTTATAGGTTCTTGAGAGACATGAATATTGTTGCTCTATCGGGTTTTTTAGTCTCCAGATATCTCTTAGATCTATTTCCGTCATCAATCGGTTCAAGTTGCTTATGCCAGTTTGGTTCCCTTTCTTTATCGGATATCTATCCTTTTCTTCGTTCATTACTGCGTTGAAATCGCCCACTATTAATATTGGGATGTTTGGTTTACTTGATGCAAATGCCATCAAACTATATATTACTTCCGGTTTAAATTGGCCAAAACACACTCCAGATCTCCCATGGTACAGTGCAGGAAAATGTATCGCCCTTTGTTGTCTATTGTCGCTTTTTTACAGGAGAACGTTACCCCAGTTCCAATCATAAAACTTACTCCCCTTGAGTAAGAGGTGTATACAGAGTGATATTGGGTTTGAAACCCACGATGCTTCAAATGCCCAGTAGTTTCTTTTGTTAGGTGGGTCTCCTGCAAGCAAACTATTATGGCTTCATATGTTTTTATTGTAGAAAATATCGCACTTCTTTTACTTTTATCCCCTAGACCTCTAATGTTCCATGAGCAGATATTCATACTTCTACTTAGTATCTACCTCATATAATTCCATAACCCAGTTTATATTTTGCAGTTTCCTATTTTGGTGTCCTATTTGTGCATTACATGATATTTTGTGACCTCATGCATTACATAATCTTTTGTGATCTTCCTTGTATTTTAGTGCCTTTTTCACAATCAAACTTTCTTGCTCCTTTTGTCTTGTATTTATACCTGTGCTTACTACTTCTTTTCCCCCCTCCTTCCGGGTCTGTCCCCCACCCCTTTTCCCCACCCCCCTCTCCTGTTTAAGGAGGGGGTGGTGGAGTCCAGATGGGGGGAGGATCCTTTTCTTAACCTCTATCTCCCATTCCTGACCCTCTTTGGGTCCACACTTGGGGCTTTTGCTGTGACCTAGAAACAAACACTCTCTCACATCCATGCTTCCCCTCCCCTCCCTTTTCCATAGTACTTAATTTATTATCTCACAAAAAAAACTAAACAAAAAAAAAAACAAAACCCAAAATCCAACAGAAGGGGGAAAGAAGGGGGCCTTCCTCTCTCCTCCTCTCTCTTTTCCACTGTCTAAGTGCTCTCGCTCACAGCATTATATTCAGTCTAGGTTAAATGCATTTCCCTTTTCTTTCTTCTCTTTTTTCCTTCCCTTTCTTCTTATGTTTTCCTCAGTTTCTTTTCATTTTTCTCCAACCATAGTGTCGCTTCTTCTGTTGTATTAAAGAATATTACGTCTCCTTCAACCACCACATGCAACCGTGCTGGGTATATCATTGAATATACAATTTGAAGCTGATGGAATCTCTTCTTGATATCCATATATCTAATTCTTTTCTTCTGCACTTCAGGGAAGAAGTCCGGGTATATTGAGACCCTGGTTCCGTTGTAAATTATGCCTCTTTCCCTTGCTTTTTGTAGAATTCTCTCTTTATCGTTATAAAAACTAGCTTAATTATGAAAGGTCTAGGGTAGCCTCCTGGCGCTGGGGCTCTGTATGGAACTCTATGCGCTGTCTCTATTGCAAAAAAATGTGAAAAAGTCTCCTCTCCAAAAGTGTCTTTTAACCAATTTTCTAGGAAAGTCACAGGATCACCGCCTTCACACCGTTCAGGAAAGCCCACTATTCTTAGGTTGTTCTTCTGTTGTCTATTTTCCAGATTTTCTATTTTGACCATATATAAGTTTCTTTTTTTCCTTTATCTTCTTCAGCTCTTTTTTAATTGGATTAAGATCATCCTCTATTTGGCTTACTCTTTCTTCCAGTGCTGTAGTTCTTTTGCGTGTTTTTTGTGCATCTTGCCTCAGATCCTTAATTTATTCACTCAATCCTTTTATTTGCTCAGTTACTCCCATCATGGTCTCTTTACAAAAATTCACTGCTTCCAAAACCTCCCTTAAGGTGGGCTCTGTATTACCAAGGGCACTCGCAGTGCCCACCGGGATCGCAGATTTCTCCATCTCCTGTTCAGGCTTTGCGGTGACTCCTAGGCTTTTCCTTCCACCGGTAGCCCCTGCCTGGTTTTTATTCTGCATACCAGAGTTTGACGCCCCTTTAGGCGGGGTGTGCGCCGCCTTTTCTGGCTTTGCTGCTATTTGGCTGCCCTTGTCTTTCCCTTTATTCTTTACCACCATGTGAGCTTGGGTGTTTTCCTGTGGCAGCTCTTCACCTTTTTTCCTTGTCATCCTCCCTTCCTGGTTGTAATAGACGGTCCTCTTCAAAGCAATTAAGAAATTACCTGCTTACTTTACTTGGTATTACAAAGGGGTTAGTCCTGAAGATAAACTGGAGCAGTCAACAAGCAAACAAAAAAAAGGGTAAAAAAAAAAAAAAAAAAAGAGGAAGAGTATATTTCCGTTTACAGGGCAGATTGCAGTATCAAATTCTCTAAAACAACCAGAGTGCAGTCGGAGATTAACAGTCCTGGGATGTCTGTGTTTGAGTGCCATAGATAGCATACAGTCTTATAAAAAAATTTGAATAAAGGTAATTAAATCACTCTCAGCTTTTGTTCGCTTTCATTTTGGTATCCTGTCCGTTACCCCTGCTGGAGGCCTGGTGGATTGTCAAACTCAGGATGCAACGTGTGCTCTCACCACACTTCACCTGCTATTATTTACTTCTCACTATTTACTGGCTCTTTATATAGAAGCACTGTGTGTGCTCTCACCCCACAAAGCACCCCCCTTAGTTTTATATAGTCCCACTTCCATCCAGTAGTAACCCCCCATGCACCACTGTTACAACAAAGTAATTGTCCTTTAATGACACAGGCGGTAACAGCAGTGATTGGGTCTCTCACCAGCCTCGTCTCTTCACCAGGGCTCCTCCACGGGCTCTCCACAGGCTCTCAACATAGCCTACCTTACTCCCTCTAAGGTCTCCGTTCAGGGATGATGTACCTGAGGGGAGCATTATGCTCCCACCACTCCGCTCTCCCCACCGACTTCTGGCGTCCTCCTGGCCAGAAAGCCAAGCACTTGCCAACACTGCACGCCCGCCTCTTCCAGCTCAGCCGCTCCCCTGATTCCTTTCCTCCCTGCGACGCTCACCGCCGCTACCCCCGCACCTCCTGTATGGCGGTTCAGCGCCGCCACCGCTCTCTCACCGCGGTGCTCCTAAGTCACAGTGGGAGACGGCAGGCTCCACGCTCTTCCAGCTCTCCCCTAGCAGCGCTCGCACGGCACCCGACTGGTCATGGAAGGTTCACAGGATCCATGGAGCGGAAAGCTCGCAGTCGCTCACATCCTCTTCCGGTCATGCCCCCTTTAAATGAGTTGCTTTTCAATGGGTTGATGTTTAGTGCCTCACTGTTCAATTGTTCCGCTGTTCAATGGTTCGCTGTCCAATGGCTTGCTGTCCAATGGCCTGCTGTTGCTAAATGGCTCGCTGTTCAATGGTCTGCTGTGGTTCAATGGCTCGCTTTTGTTTAATGGCTTGCCGGTCAATAGCTTGCAGTTCATTGGCTGGCTGTTCAATGGCTTAATGGCTGTTCAATACCTTCAATGGCTCGCTGTTCAATAGCTTGCTATTCAATGGTCTGCTGTTCAATGGCTCGCTGCTGTTCAATAGCTTGCTGTTGTGCAATGGCTCACTGTTCAATGGCTCGCTGTTCAATGGCTTGCTGTTCAATGGGCTACTGTTTAATGACTAGCTCTTTTTCAATGGCTTGCTGTTCAATGACTCACTGTTCAATCGCCCACTGTTCAATGGCTTGCTGTAGTTCAAAAACCTGCTGTTTTTCACTGGCTTGCAGTCTAATGGCTTGCTGTTAAATGGCTTGCTGTTGTTCAATGACTCACTTTTTTGAATGGCTCATTGTTCAATGGCGCACTGTTCAATGGTTCACTCTTCATTGGCCCACTCTTCAATGGCCCATTGTAGTTCAATGGCTGTTCAATGGCTCACTGTTCCTCTATGGCTTGCTGTTCTTCAGTGACTCACTGATCAATGGCTCTCTGTTGTTCAATGGCTTGCTATTTAATGGCTTGCTGTGATTCAATTGCTCACTGATATTCAATGTCTTGCTGTTCAATGGCTCGCTGTTCAATGGTTTGCTGTTGTTTAATGGCTCGCTGTAGTTTAATGGCTCGCTGTTCAAGGACTCGCTGTTCAATGGCCTGGCTCTCTGTTGTTCAATGGCTCGCTGTTGTTCAATGGCTCGCTATTCAATAGCTTGCTACTCAATGGCCCGCTTTTCAATGGCCCACTCTTCAATGGCTCATTGTAGTTCAATGGCTGTTGAATGGCTCGCTGTTGTTCCTTGGCTCACTGTTGTTCAATTGCTCGCTGTTTATTGGCCCACTGTTCAATGGCCCGCTGTTCAATGGCCTGCTGTTCAAAGGCCTGCTTTTCAGAAGCTTGCTGTTTGATGGCTTGCTGTATAATGACCCGCTGTTTAATGGTCCACTGTGGTTCAGTGCCTCACCATTGTTTAATTACTAGTGGGCTATTTAACAAGAAAGCCATTGAACAGTGAGCCACTGAACCACAGCGAGCCATTAAACAGTGGGCCATTGAACAGCGGGCCATTGAACAGAGGACCATTGAACAGCGGGCCACTGATAAGTAGGCCAATGAACAGCGAGCCATTAAAGAACAACAAGCCAGTGAACAACAGTGGACCGTTGAATAGCGGGCCATTGAACAGCAAGCCATTGAACAACAGCAAGCCACTGAACAACTGTGAGCCACTGAACGACGGTGAACCATTGAACAACAGTGGGCCATTGAACAGCAAGCCATTGAACAGCTTGCCATGGAACGGCAGGCCATTGAATAGGGAGCCATGAAACAATGAGCTATTGAATAGCGAGTCATTGAACAACAGTGAGCCATTGAACAGCAGCGGCCATTGAACAGCGAGCCAATCAACATCGAGCCATTGAAGAGTGAGCCATTGAACAACAGCAAGCTATTGAACAACAGAGAGCCATTGAACAACAGTGAGCCATTAAACAGTGGGCCATTGAACAGTGGGCCATTGAACAGCAAGCCATTCAGCAGTGAGCCATTGAACAACAGCGAGCCATTAAACAATGGGCCAATGAGCAGCAAACCATTGAACAATGAGCCATTGAACTACAGCGAGCCATTGAACAACAGCAAGCCATTGAACTACAGATAGCCATTGTACAGCGAGCCATTAGACCTGGGCTGAATGACCGCCTGTTTGATCTGCGGCAGAACTTTCGAACATCGCAAATTTTCGGAACCGAATAACGAACCCCATTGAAGTCTAAGGGACCTGAACTGGAAAAATTAAAAGTGCCCATTTTGAAGGCACATATATAGTGAGCTATTGAACAGCGAGTCATTGAACAACAGTGAGCCAATGAACAACAGTGAGCCATTGAGCAGCGGGCCATTGAAAAGCTAGCCATTGAACAGTGAGCCAATCAACATTGATTTATTGAACAGCAGCGAGCTATTGAACAACAGAGAGCCATCGAACAACAGAGAGCCATTGAATAGGAAGTCATTGAACAGCAAGCTTTTGAACAGTGGGCCATTGAACAGTGAGCCACTGAACAGCAAGTAATTGAACAGCACGCCATTAAACAACAGCGGGACATTGAACAACAGCTGGGGAAAGAGTCAGGGAGGCTGATCCTTGGGCTGGAACATTCCAATAAGTATGTCTCATTGTGTGATATTGTGGAAACCAGTCAGGGACCAACATTGCTGAAGCAGAGTGATGCCCCTAGCTGCCAGGGGATAAGCTCCTCCAGCGAGGGTGGGAGTGAAGCCAAGGGAAAGGAAAGACAGGTTCTTGTGGTAGGAGATTCAGTTATTAGAAGGACAGAGAGGACAATCTGTCATAAAGACCTGAAGTGCCAATCTGTATGTTGTTTACGGGCACTTGGGTTTGGCATGTTACGGATCTGGTGGACAGATTATTGGAAGAGGCTGGGGAAGACCTAGCTGTCATGGTCCGCGTTGGCACCAATGACATAGTCAGAGGAAGATGGAGTGTCCTAAAAAAAGATTTTAGGGACTTAGGAGCTAAATTGAGGAATAGGACCTCCAAGGTAGTATTCTCAGAAATACTACCTGTACCCTGAGCCACACCAGAGAGGCAGCGGGAGATTAGGGAAGTTAACAAGTGGCTGAGGAGCTGGAGTAGAAAGGAGGGTTTCGGGTTCCTGGAGAACTGGGCCGACTTCTCAGTCGGCTACCGGCTACTAGACCTATTGATTACTAATAATACAGACCTAATAGCGGGTGTGGAAGTATGAGGCAACTTAGGAAACAGCGACCACAGGTCTATTCGTTTCAGTATAAATCACACAAATGGGACACACAAGGGTAATACAAAAACACTGAATTTCAAAAGAACCAACTTCCCTAAACTATGCTCTTTGCTAGAAGATATTAAATGGGACATAATCCTAGGAACAAAGAACACAGAAGAAAAATGGGAGTGTTTTAAGAACATATTAAATAAAGGTATTAGCCAATGCATTCCAATGGGAATTAAATTCAAAAGAGCTAACAAAAGTCCTGGGTGGCTTAATTCCAACCTAAAATTGCATATAAAAGCAAAGGAAAAAGCCTTAAAAAATACAAGGCTGAGGGGTCATCATCAGCATTTCAACTTTACAAAGAATACAATAAGAAATGTAAGAGTGCAATCAGGGCAGCTAAGATAGAACACAAAAGGCACATAGCAGAGGAGAGTAAAAAGAACCCCAAGAAATTCTTTAAGTATATGAATAGTAAGAAAGGGAGGTCTGAACATATTGGCCCAATAAAGGATGAGAAAGGGAATCTGGTTACAAGACTCCCAGAGATGGCAAAAGTTTTGAATTTATTCTTCTCCTCCGTCTTCACAAGGGAAACGGGGGGGGGTTCAGCCAAGACTGTAATCTTAACCTTCATAGCATGTCACAGGAAGCACTCTCATGGCTAACTGAGGACAAAATTAGAAATAGGCTTGATAAACTCAACAATAAGTAGTCTCCAGGACCAGATGGCTTGCACCCCACGAACTCAGCCATGTTATAGCCACATCATTGCTCCTAATTTTTTTGGACAGTCTACTGACTGGAATGGTACCAGCTTGGAGAAAAGCCAATGTAGCACCAATTTTTAAAAAAAGGCTAAAATAAATCCCTGGGAACTACAGGCCAGTTAGCCTAATATCAATGTTCTGCAAGCTCTTGGAGGGGATGATAAGGGACTATACAAGATTTTAGTAATCAGAACGGTAACATTAGCAGTAATCAGCATGGATTCATGAAGAATTGTTCTTGCTAGACCAATCTATTAACCTTCTATGAGGAGGAGAGCTGCCATCTAGATAAAGAAAGGCCGGTAGACATGGTGTTCCTTGATTTTGCAAAAGCATTCGATACAGTTCCCCATAAAGGTTTACTGTACAAACTAAGGTCTGTCGGCATGGATCAAGGGATGAGCACATGGATTGAAAACTGGCTACGGGGGCGAGTCCAGAGGGTGATAATAAATGGAATACTCAGAATGGTCTGGTGTGGAAAGTGGGGTCCCCCAGGGTTCTGTCTTGAGACCAATTTAATTAAATTTATTCATAAACGATCTGGAGGATGGGATAAACAGCTCGATTTCAGTTTTTGCGGACGATACAAAGCTAAGCAGGACAATAACTTCCACGCAAGATGTGGAAACCTTGCGAATCGAAACATAGCAGGCGTTTTTGACTTTAGCTCGACAAATAGGGTAGGAGGTCTAGCAAATACTTATTTAAATTAATTTAACCAGAGTTCTGTCTTGGGACCCCCTGGGGTGAAAGGTGTGGTCTGGTAAGACTCATAAGGTAAATAATAGTGGGAGACCTGAGCGGGGGCATCGGTCAAAAGTTAGGTACACGAGTAGGGAACTAGGTACGGCTGTCTGGAATCAAACATGTCATTTGGAAATACCCCTTGACATAGCTTACGAAAACGTTTTAGTTCCTTGTGGTACAGATGGCCGGAAAGAAATAGATCTACCGTCGAGAGGAG
>BLSH010398068.1:11664-21957 GCA_018402905.1 Glandirana rugosa | reverse complement strand
AGAGAGGGACGTCCCCTCCCACCATCAGTAAGAACAATCAAGTAGCTGAACAACCACTATGATTGTTCTTATGGTGCAGGAAATCGCTGGTTGAAAAAATCAATACCACTGAAATGGGAGGACGTCCATGCACGCCCTCCCGGCAGGAAGTGGTTAAACGTGCACGAACGCACTGCAATATACTGCATTAAACATGCATTAACACACTGATATATGTTGCATTAAACGTGCAGTGTACTGCGTTATATGTGCAGTTACGCAATGAAATATACTGCGTTAAATGTGCAGTAACGCACTGAAATGTACTGCATAAACATACAGTAAATCACTGAAATATACTATGTTAAAAGTGCAGTAATGCACTAAAATGTACTGCGTTAAATGTGCAGTAATGCACTGAAATATACTGCATTAAACGTGCAGTAGCGTACTCATATATACTGTGTTAAACGTGCAGTAACACACTGAAATATACTGCATAAAATGCACAGTAATGCACTGATATATACGCTAAAAGTGCAGTAATGCACTGAAATATACTGCGTTAAATGTGCAGTAATGCACTGAAATATACTGCATGAAATGTGCAGTAACACACTGAATTATACTGCGTTAAACGTGCAGTAATGCACTGAAATGTGCTGCATTAAACGTGCACTAACTCACTGAAATATACTGCAGGAAGCGTGCCCTAACCAATTATACTGACACTACAGTAAAAATGAATGGTCACACTACACTCACAAAAACTGATACTAAAGTAAAAATTAATGGTCACCCTACACTTACATTGCACTATCACTAGATTCACACGAAACTGATATTCTGCATGACAATAGAATCACAATAGCCCACTATAGCACACTAACTCGCTAGTAACACTGAACAGAGCCCTGTTCTATCTCTCTCAATGCCAATATTACATTGGCTGCTATGGGGAGAATATTTTTATAGTGTGGGGTGGAACTAGGAGCAATGAGCCATGATTGGACACAGTCATTACTTTTGTCAAATCATGGCTCTGACAGTGATCTGTTGCCTGATTGGGCAAAGGTTTTATTGCTTCAGGTAATTAGGGCTTTTAATGCACTGTGCTGCAGCACGGTGCATTATGGTCATTCAGCAGTCCAAACAAACGGTCGAACACCCCGACAATTCGGGGCGAACTTAGGCTCAGGCCGAACCATTCACCCAACTCTGATCAGGACACAGACCAAGATCAGCAACAGAGAGACTGATCAAGCAAAGACAGATAGAGACAAACCAGGCAAAGGCAAGAGACAAGAGCAGATTCCAGGAACAAACCAAGGTTATGGCAGGTAGCGTTCAGAATGCAGGAAAGGTGTAGTATAGATGCAGTATAGGTCAGAGGCAGAGCCAGACAGAGGTAAGCCAGATCAAAATTTAGGCACAGGAACGGGTAACAGGGTACATGGAGCGCTGCAAATCAAACAGCAATGAGCAAGTGCAGTAGACCTGTTTAAATAGCCCGTTTGGCACCAATATTAGTGACAGTCACGTGCCCAAACATGTGCACGTGCATATGCTCACAAATGTGAACATCTGCCCAGACACCTACCGGCCTGTGCCTGTGCACATGTATACGCCTGGGAGCATTGTCTGTAGTATGGGCAAGCCTTCCCTGGCAGCAGGACTGCAATCTCATCTGTACTGTTGCCACAGGGAGACCAGAGCATCCACTCACCCTCTACTTTCCACCACTCTCCCCTTTCTACAGTGAGAGATCACAGCTGCACCACAAGCACTGGTGAGAGGGCACTGCCTATTGTTTACACTGTTAGCAGAGACTGATTTACTGGAGGCAGGACATTGGGTATACCGGACCAATACTGCACCTATACTACATCTGTACTGCACCTTTGCTGCATATTTATTGCACCTATATTGCATGCTGTTTTTTTAACTGTCGTTATGTGCACCAGCGTTTCTTAAAGCGCCCCAACTTTAGTTGGCAGAAGAACAGCATAAAGGACTGCCCCTCCTATAAAATCATCCTGCTAAGTCCCCATTTGTTCCCTTCTCCTCTTTCCTTTTCTATGAACAGTGCACATCCATCCAGTCGTTCTAGGCCTAGAATAGTCGCCATTATTGCACTTTGGCAGTATAGTCCCTATGTTCAGTAGATCAAGCTTTATTACTGCTCACTGCTGCATTTTAGGCAATCTTGCTACTATTTATTCTCATCTGGATTTCAAGTGAGATCTTATGCCTAGTCCTTATCACTAATCACACTGTGTGTGTGTCAGGGGCTGACGTTCTTAAAAAGGTTGAGACATAGAACAGAGGAAAAAGGGCGACATGTGGCAAAAAAATGACATGCCAATTGTGGCATGTCAGGGGGTCATCTGCACTTAAAACAGAAGTTCCACTTTTGGGTGGAATTCCGCTTTAAGTGTGCAATCCAGGATGGAAACTTCACCACCGGGGACACACACTGGGAGCTCTGGGAGTTGGAATAGAAAATAAACATGATTTTCCGAGAGTGAAAAGAAACCTTGAGGAGTAGTGTAGGGATAGGGAAAGTGAACCAAAATAAGTACTGATGACGGGGTATGTCCTGCCATCTATTAAAGGGTAAGTCCACCCAAAAGTGATCAATTAGTTATCTAATAACTAATAATTCCAACGCGGCTGGTGCAAGGATTTTTGACACCCTAGGCGAAACCTCATTTTGCCACCCCCCTCTTTGGCTCTGCCCCTGACTCCAACCCCTTTGCCTGTCCATGTATACGATGGAGGTGGCGGAAGTGGAGATTTTTGCAGCTCCTCTCTACCTATTTCTTTAGCCGTGGTCCCCAGGTCTGCACCTGTGCCTCTGGACCCAGCCTAAAGTCAAATAATGGTAGCACCGGCTTGCATCCTCATGCCAGCCATGGTCCGCAGGTATATGGACAGGCTACAGTAGTATATGGACAGGCTGGGGTAGTGTATGGACAGGGGCTTGGTGCCCTGGGCGTCAGTGCGCCCTAGACGGCCACCTACTCCACCTAGTGGTAGAGCCGGCCCTGAATTCCAATATGTCTTGGACATGTTCCGTAGTGCCATAATTCATGGCCCTATACTTATTACCATTCAAGCACCCTTCAGCTGCAGTCTGGGAAAGCTTACATCGAGTGTTAATTTAATCAACTAAAACATTTTTGTTGATTAAATTATTACTATTTTAGTCGACTAAATGCGACTAAAACTAAAACAATTGAGATGAGTTAAAGTAGAACTATGGTCAAAATGAAGAAATCAATATGTTATGCACCTATACAGTCTGTTAAACATGTCACTGATTGTTTTGCAAAAAGCAGTAAGGATGGTGAGATATCTACCTTGTCTCCAGCTCTCATGTGCACTTCCTTTAGTGAGGTGACAACTTTATTTCCTGGTTTTCGACTTGCCTGTGTTGAACAGCACACATGTTGTCCCCATTTGCATCTATCTCTCTCTGCAGAAACGTCCTGACATCACTGGAGGAGGGGCTCCTATATCCATGGAAATCTCAGCCATTCATTCTACATAAAAGTCCTGATTAGGCTCCGCCCACAATCAACCAGTGAAGCCCCACCCACTCGCACCTATGTCCCACCTTTGCCCGCCCACTGCCCTGTCTATACAGCCAGATGCTAGGTTGGATTTTGTTCTGCCAGTTTACAAATTACCAGATAAGAGCAGGCAGAGAGAAGCAGACAGATTAATAGACTGATCTGTGTGGAAATGAACCTGTAATGACTTGTACTGTTTTACATAGCACACACCCAGCTATTGATTGGCAGATGGGTGTGTGTTATGTAAAATAGACTGAGCACCATAGCAAGCTGGAGGTCTGTTGGAGAGACAAGCCACTTCACTGAAAGGAAATTACATCTGACCTCTGCTCTGCTCTGCTGAACTCCTCCCATCATTTCTAGCAGATTATAGCAAAGAAGAAATGAATGGGAGATTACAGATCACACTTGTAGCTACATGGTAGGAAAGTAATCATTTCAGTTATTATGTTTATTGCCATGTGTAACGTTAAGGTATTTATATGAGGATTTACTAAAATATGTATGTTGCTTTAGTTGTACTTTAAATATGACTAAAACTAAAATGGCATTATAGTCAAAAGACTATGACTAAAACTAAATTGAAATTTGACATCAAAATTAACACTATACTACCACATAAGAATATGTAGGGGTCATCTACTAAGCTGCTAAAAATAAAAAAAAATTAACAAAAAGGCTTTTCTTATTTTTTTTTCTTAATTTAATGTTGGTAATATATTCAGGTAATATGTGCAATGGCATTGCAACCAATAGAGTTTACGGTTTTTAATTTTTTTTATATTTTCAAATTGTACTTCTGCTTGTCAAAAAGCAATATATTTGTTTATTTCTGAAACTTGGTTTTATTTATAAAGACGTTGTATATCGCACAGCTAATTGTGTCCCAGGTCCCACTTTCTCTCCTGGTGCCGCAGAGCCGGAAGAAGTTCACCTCCCCCCCACCCATCGATCTTCTGGGACATGTCACAGGTCCCAGAAGATGCACCAGTCATTCACAGTGTGCAGCACAACCTAGCGCATGTGCAGTGCGTGCCCAGATTTTAGGCCAAAGCCAGGCGCCCACACTTGTGATGCCGGGCCGCCGAGGGGATGGGGAGAAGAGCGAAACGCCAGGCGACTGCATTACCGGAGCCTGGGACAGGTGAGTGTCTGATTATTAAAAATCAGCAACTACACTTTTTGTAGCTGCTGACTTTTAATAGGGTGGAACTCCACTATAATACCATAAATAATGATATGTTATTAGATTTTTACTCCAGGAGTATATAATTAGTTTGGCAATTCTAAAGAGATGCTTAACCACTTACCAACCGGGCCTCTTTTTTACATTTGGTGGTCACAAGCTAAAAGCATTTTTTTTGCTAGAAAATTACTTAGAACCCCCAAACATTATATATTTTTTTTCAAACACCCTAGAGAATAAAATGGCGATTGTTGCAATACTTTTTGTCAAATGGTATTTGCGCAGCGGTCTTTCAATCGCAATTTTTTTGGAAAAATTTTACTTTTTTGAGTTAAAAAATAAAACAACAGCCCAATTGTGAAAGAGGATGTTACACCAAGTAAATAGATACCATACATGACACGGTTGAAAATTGCACGCACTCGCGGAATGGCGACAAAGTCCGGTATTTAAAAAGTTCCATAGGCGACGCATTAAAAAATGTTATTGGTTACCAGGTTAGAGGTGCAGAGGAGGTCTTTTGCTAGAATTATTGCTCATACTCTGGCGATCGCAGCGATACCTCACATGTGTGGTTTGAACACCGTTTTCATATGCGGGCGCGACTTACGTATGCGTTTTCTTTGCTGAGCGAGCTCGCGGGGACGGTGTGTATAAATTTTTTTTTTTTATTTATTTTTAGCACTGTTCCTTTCAAAAAAAAAAAATCTGATCACTTTTATTGCTATGTAAACATCACTTGTGATAGTAAAATATGGTGACAGGTACTCTTTTTGGAGGGCCGGGAGGTCTAAAAGACCCCCCATCCCTCCTTTGCACTTCACAGTATTCAGATTGCCAAAAACGGAGATTCTGAATACTGTAATTTTTTTAAATTTGTCGCCGTTAGCCGCACAGCCCCCTCACAGTTAGAACAAGCCTAGGGAACATGGTTAACCCCTAGATCTCCCCCTGCAGGTTAACCCCTTCACTGCCAATGACATTTATACAGTAATCTGTGGATATTTAAATTTCTGATCGCTGTATGAATGTCATTGGTCCCAAAAAAGTGTCAAAAGGGTCCGACATGTCTGTCCCAATATCAAAGTCCCGATAAAAATTGCAGATCGCCGCCATTACCAGTAAAAAAAAAAAAAATGTAAAAACGCCAGTAATGTATTCTCATGGTTTATAAAGGCGGCAACTTTTGCGCAAACCAATCAATAATAACCTATTGCGATTTTTTTTACCAAAAATATGAGGAAGAAATTGTCGCTCTTTTTTTGTTTATAGCGGTAATCAGAAATGGTGCAGAGGTGATCAAATACCACCAAAAGAAAGCTCTGTTTGTGGGAAAAAAGGATGCAAATTTTGTTTGGGTACAACGTCGCAAACGTTCGATTGTCAGTTAAAGTGACGCAGTGCCGAATCGCAAAAAGTGCTCTGGTCCTACAGTGGGAAATCCTTCCGGGGGGGAAGTGTTTAAAGAGGTTGTAAACCATAAACCCTGCAAGAGAAAGGCATAAGAGGCCTTAGAACGATGCCCTGGATTGGAGTCGGCACTCCGTGTACAGGGCCGACATCTTCCACCGGAGTTACTTCTGGGTTTGCGGCTCTTGTGCTGTGATTGGCTGGAGCCGCAATGACGTCACTTCCGTGCATGTGTGCGGGAGTCGTCGGTCACAGCACGACCCTGAAGAAACGGCACCAAGCCGTTTCTTCAGTGTGCATGCGCCGATGACATTGGCGCAAGTGTATACAGCGAATATCTCCTAAACCAGTGGTTCTCAACTCCGGTCCTCAGGACCCACCAACAGGCCAGATTTTAAGTATTACCTTGGGGAGATGCAGACTAGAATACTGCAATCACTGATTAGTAAATGATATCACCTGTGATGCATTTCAGTTATCCTGCAAACCTGGCCTGTTAGTGGGTCCCGAGGACAGGAGTTGAGAACCACTGTCCTAAACCATGCAGGTTTAGGAGATACTCAGGGTACCTACTTATTATAGGCTTAACTGTAGGTAAAAGTGGTTGTAAAGGGTTTACAACCATTTTAAAATTTAACTAAACCCATTCGATTTTAGACGACTAAAATGTACTGGAGATTTTAGTCAACTAAAATAGGGCTAAAACAAATACAATTCAGCTGACTAAAATATGACTAAAACTAAAATGGCGGGGGCGTGGTCTGGACATGGCCGAGTAGAGACATGTTCTTTGAGTGCTCCTGCCTGTCCCCTGCTCTATCCCGGCTCGTGCAGTGCCTACCTACCGCACTATGCTCTCGAACAGAAAAAGGAAGACGAGGAACAGCACCAAATACAGAAAAACTGCTAAATCCGTCGGGGAGATCCGACTGTACTTTTCTGGTACCTCGTAGGCCATCCCGATACCCAAGATGGCGGCGCCATGTGCAATGTAACCGGAGGCTTCACACACTGGGAATCCCCCGGCATCTCCTGCCCCCTCATCCCTATCGGACTCTGGCTCAGACATCCCTGCAGTCTTCCGAGTGAGCCCTGCATCGTCAACTCATCAACCTCTAACTCTACAGGTGGATACAGAGCTTCGATCCCTGCTCCTGGCGCTGCCTACCAAGGCAGATATTACTGCCCTTATCAGCCAGGTTGAAGAAAACTACCGGCGTGAGCTCCGAGCAGTTAAACAACACGTACATGCCCTGACGGACAGGATCACGGCGGGTGAGTCCTCGCTGACAGTGCTGGAACAGAGGCTGACTGCTCTAGAAGCCCTACAGATGTCCCACACGGACTCGGCAGTGGAGCTGCAGTTGCGCCTGGAGGAAATGGAGGACCGGAGCCGTCGGAACAATCTGCGGCTCCGGGGACTCCCGAAGGCCACTTCGCCCAAACAGCTCAACATAACGGCAAATTAAATCTTCCACAGGGTGGCAGGGGACCTGCTGCCACCACAGGTAGAGCTGGACCGGATCCATCGGGCCCTGGGGCCGCGCCCGACGGACCCCAACAGACCGCGGGACATCATCTGCCGGGTGCACCGCTATTCCCAAAAAGAAATGAACCCCTTGTAATGGGACTTTAATAGGCAGCAACACACCACACAAAGGTCAAATTATATCGAAAAAGTCATATTTATTAAAATGTTTCGGTAACTCTATCAATGGAGGAACCTCAAAACAGTGTAAAACTAAATAACATTTCTCTGTAGCGGATCAATTGGTCAGTGGTACATCACAAAATGACCATAGATGAATGAATAGATACATAGCTTAGATGGTGACATAAAGCAATCCGTTGTCCAGGAATGAGAGGGGATGGTGTTCAATGTCCCAGTGCCCAACGTTTAACGTTTCGGGTCCCAAAAGAGGCCCTTCATCAGGGGAGATGTTTCAACGGGGTCACTCATCTTATTGTGAAGCGATTGAATATACGGTTTGATCCGTTTCAACGATTTGCATCCAATTTTTTCGGGCACCCTTGCATAAATGACAACTTATTGGTGTCCCAGGTTTCAACAATGTTGGGTCAATTATTGATCAGAAAGTGCTGGCCCCTATGGGTCTGACTGCCTCAAAAGGAGCCCGCTACGCCTGTACTGTCGTTTTGGGTTCAAAAGCTTGTTTGGCGTTTTAGTTGTTTGTTTAATTTGTTTTCCGGGGGGATCTGCCACCGGTAACAGTGTGACCTGAGAAGGACTCTATCTATCCCAGATCTCCTGTCTCTGACCCAACATTGTTGAAACCTGGGACACCAATAAGTTGCCATTTATGCAAGGGTGCCCGAAAAAAATGGATGCAAATCGTTGATATTCAATCGCTTCACAATAAGATGAGTGACCCCGTTGAAACATTTCCCCTGATGAAGGGCCTCTTTTGGGACCCGAAACGTTAAACGTTGGGCACTGGGACATTGAACACCATCCCCTATCATTCCTGGACAACGGATTGCTTTATGTCACCATCTAAGCTATGTATCTATTCATTCATCTATGGTCATTTTGTGATGTACCACTGACCAATTGATCCGCTACAGAGAAATGTTATTTAGTTTTACACTGTTTTGAGGTTCCTCCATTGATAGAGTAACCGAAACATTTTAATAAATATGACTTTTTCGATATAATTTGACCTTTGTGTGGTGTGTTGCTGCCTATTAAAGTCCCATTACAAGGGGTTCATTTCTTATCAAATACTAAGGGATGAGGCAGCCACCACAGTGACTTCACTGACTTGTGGAACATCTTTATATATCCTATTCCCAAAAAGAGATCATTCTTCGTAAGGCTTGGGAGACAGGCGACATTGACTTTGATGGAGCCCAACTCAAGATTCTACCAGACATCTCTAGGGCCACTCTGCAGCGTCGGGCTCTCCTCTGCCCGCTTCTGGACCTGGCGCGACAGCGGGGCTTCATTTACAGGTGGGGCTTCCCCCTTTCTGTCACTTTCAGCAAGGACAGGAGATCATTTACTCTCAGGAGACCGGGGGAGCTACCGGCTCTCTTTGTTTTTATGGAAACGACCCCCATCTCTATTCCTAACTGGCTGGCGCTCCTGCCGCATCAACCGGGACGCCCGAGCTCCATACCCACTGATCATGGGCCAGCACCCAGACCGCAAAGATCCCGACCGGCACACCAGAGGGCTATCCCCGGCTGACACATGGGAAACATAAGGATTACAGTACACCTGACGGACCTCGTGGTGAGTCTGCCCTCATTTTATTTATTTTTTGTTCTGTAGTTGTTTCTTTTTCCACCGGAGTGTTCTTTTTTTTTGTCTGCCTTGCCTTCTGCCCTGACTGATCTATATACCTGACGGGCCATGAACACCTGTAAAGCGGGGCCACTCTTGTTGAGACTGTGGGAGCTGGCCCGCCCATCCGGCGGCGGACCGCCCATCTAAATGAATGCACCAGGTTACGGCAGTGGCCCGCCTGCATGGACACCCATAGACACAACTGGTACGGACTGTGCAGCACTTGCTCTCTTGTACACTGTAGACTGTTGGTGTGGTTAGAGCCCAGAGTTCAGTTGCTGCTTTCTGCAACACCATCTCAGTGGTGACAGGCTTGCCTACCCCCCCTTGCGGAACTTTAGACATTAACCCCCACCACTGCGGCCTGTCGCTAATCCGCCTACACTAGGGAGGGACTTTGACCTCCTTGGTCCTTACTAGGCTTACCTGTCCCCTCAACGGAAACTATTGTTGAGATGGAACCAGTGCTGGTATGGACTCTGCCGCGGGGACACTGGGGAGGGGTGGGAGCCGAGGGTTGGTTACCCCTCCACTGGATCATCGACCTGCTATCCCCGTGATTAGCACACTGGTAATCCGTTGTGAGACGCTAACTGAGAACCGCAATGTGAGGTGCAGTCGGATGTAACCATTGTTGGGGGGGCCCTCTTATTCCCTCTTGCTGGTGGGGCAGCTCCGGGGGCTGCGCGGGGGGACCCCGACTGTGCATGTGGGGGCGGCGGCCGATGATGTGGGGGCGGCGGTCCCCCGGCTGTCCTTGGGCTGCTCCGCGGAGGGGGGGGGGTCGCTGGGTGGGGGGGGGGAGGCGCCTCGTCGGGTTCCTGTCGGCC
>BLSH010398067.1:16867-27005 GCA_018402905.1 Glandirana rugosa | reverse complement strand
AGAGACAGATATATATATATATATATATATATCTATATTTTTTAAAATATTTTTTTCCCTACACTAACCTGTCTGCACTAACTGACAGATTTCTAGCTATCTATCTAGTTAGCTATCTATTTTCTTTTCTTTTTTTTTTAACATATTTAAAAATCTATATAAACTGCCTGATACAGGAACCTACGCTCTCTAACTACAAGCAGCGCCGACACACTATCATAGAGCCGCTGTACAAGCGGCTTTATATAGTGTGGGGCTTGGATTGAAACTGCTGTGCAGTGATTGGCTAAAGGCAGGATGCCTTTAGCCAATCAAAGCTCTCACAGCAAGCTGCCCGCTGATTGGCCAAAGCATGGAGATCATGTGCATGCTTTGGCCAATCAGCGGACGGCATTCCCCCGACATTTTAAAACATTATGGGGCGCGTGAAGTTGCCGTGAACGCCCCATAATGTTCGGGAAAACCCGAACCAGCGAACGGGCGACATACGTTCGATCCGAACACGAACCACATCCCTAATATTTATATATAGACATTTTTACCCTTTGATATGTATGTATTTATATATTTTTTCATTTTTCCATTAAGATTGTAAGAGGCTCTGTGGGTCAGTGTCACAGGCATTACAGGGGGAGATCATGTTTTTCTTCCTTTACCCCGTTGGGTCATCCCCAAGAGTGGACATGCACCGCAGATGTCCCTTTTGTTTTTTCTCTCTATAATCCATCTTTGAGAGAATTGACACATGTGGCACATGGAGTGTACACCAGGAGGCGCTGTGCTCTTGGTGTACCTCCTTGTATAGCTGGTCCCTGCTTTTCCTGCTATCTGACCTCTAGCCATGGGTACTTCTGGGCTGTTCACTGGCACAGGTGCAGATGCAGATGGAGACAGGGGAGCCAGCAATCAGCCGGGCTAGTGACGTCACACGTCCATCGGCGTGTTCTTCTACAGATGTCCCTGATTGGGGTGCAAATAAATAGGAGCCAGCTCTTCCATCTAGCTGCAGCAGCTGAGCAGGCTCGGACCATCCATTATACCAGTTTTTGAAATACCACACACACATACTGGTGAGTCAGCGCCCTCATCCATTTGAGATAAGGATAATGTTTTGGCAGTAATTGGTGGCACCCCCGCTCTGATTATCACGGTGGGAGATGCACTAGATATTGTATTGTACTGTATATTGATAGAGTGCAAGCAAAAAACCTCCCCTCCCCTGGCTGTGTTTTTCAGAACCACAGAGTCATAAGGGATTTCTGACCCCTGGGCATTTCCAGATGAGACCATTGCAGCATATACTTTGAGAAACACATACCTATCAAGAGTTCCCCTGCTGGGAACATTTGTGCTAGATAATTGCATTTAAAGGTAACTATGCAAACTACTATTGCTTTGTGGCATAATGTTTTTTTTTTATATGGGGGGTGGGTGTTGCACAGTTTAATACCATACCCTTATGTTTAATCATGATGCATCCAATGGGGATACTCATGTGCATGTGCATACACTTGTGCATGCCCATGGGTGAAAATTTTGGTTTATATATTTGGTGATAAACTCACCTTTAAAGCATCTATTAAAAAACATATATTTTTATATAGACAGTTTTCTGCATCTATATGCATCCCCATGTCCAACTCTGATTGACCCTGGTGTGCAGGGAGATATCCTTCTGGAAAGTATGCCTGCTCGTTGACGGACAGAGCCATACCTTGTAAGTACTGCTTGCGAGCGGACATTGTCCGACTGGCGAAAAATTATTTAGATATATACAGGACATTGTTGATTCATAATTAGTTTGTGATTACAGTTTAGTTTATAGACTGATAAATTACCTCTGCTCATTCATACACATGTTCTTCCTTGTTAGATTCTGTTTCCCGCTCCAGAAAAAGCATCAACACAAGACGTAAAACATACACCTACATTTATTGGGAATCAACTGGGTGCATTGGACACCTCCCTATCCTGGCGTTTGGGTACACTCAGTGTGGTATTGTAACACTGTCCATTCCAAACAAGAACATCATAGGAGGGATCTGTTTTCCCCCCTTTTGATTCCTGTAATGATATCACGTGCTGGACACAGGAAATGCTGTCAAACATTTTGTTCAGGCGTCAACCATGACAGTTTTAGCCTAAATAGATACACACTGCCAGTATCTCACTCCTTCCCCCCCCCCTCCCTTCAGGAAGGGAATTCCTGAGTTAATTTTAAAAGTGACAAAGGTGTCTGGTTTTGCTTGCCAGGCCTTGTCGTAAAATGATAAGCCAGATCCACTAAGAGGAAGAGCAGGCCAGCACAGGATGCTCTGAAATAATGAGTGTCATAAAGGTGCATTTAGGCAGACACGATCTTTCCGAGACCCCTATACCTCATACAAAATGTAAGAAATATACACAGGATTCATAAATTCAGATAGGAACGTGACACCTTAATAAGTGGTACATCGTTGAATATGGAATTTTACACTGAACAAATTAAGTCCAAACATCCATAGGCCCGATCATATGGGGAGCCACTGGTAACTTCTCTTCCTCCTAGAGTAATTAATTATTGGCAACCTGCCATGTTTGAACTTACTTTAATGCAACTTTTATACTGAGCTAGAATTCCTTAGTTTTGGGACTGCACATTGGCCATATTCCGAGACATGATATTGATACAGAAATTGTACCTCAGGGAGGGACGTCATGCCATGGTCTGCCCTGGACAGCCCTCGGGCCCTCCTTACCCATGTGAGTGGTCAGGGGCATACGGCCCCACCCCTCCACTCTAAGAGAAAAAGAGACTGCAAGAGTAGTGGTCAGTTCTCCCTTTACCATCAACTACGAACATCTGAGAACCTGTTGGATTAATCGACAAATCTCTGTTCAATCACGGACATTAACTGCAAGTATCTTTCTCCCTTCCAGTCTGCCTTATCTCTTTGCTGCTGTATATTATATCTTTATTGCTTTGTAACACCATTTTTCTGTAAATCTGTTGCACCAATTTTGACCTTTTCATTATTAAACCTTATTCTGAAAAGTGTTAATCGTGTCCCTAAAGCTCTTAATGCAAGCTATAATGAACCTGTTCCTTGAAGCGTGTTACTGTTTAAGATAAATCATCTGAATATTCCTGTCTGTGGTGTCTGTGGTGACAACGTGTGTTACAGGCGATTATTCTAAAATCATAATTGGTATTGCTAAAATTACGAGGTCCTCTGGCTCAGTCCACAGAGGTGGTGACAGTGAAAGGGTTAATTGCGCAAATTAGGCCGGTAACAATCACTCGCAGGCTGTTGGCAGATAGATTGTGGTCCCACAAGCTGGGAAAGCTTTGTGCTGGAAGTAACTGAGAGTGGCAATGTTACGTTAGCGACAAGCGCGGGGTGAGATATGCAGGACCTCTGTCATGAGTTAGTGAGGAGGGCAGGGATCTGATACCCGCGTTTGTCACAATTCCCACAGCTTACCCTTGGGAGGCACACACCTGGAATTGGCAGCCCAGGTGTCTGCCTTTTTAAATGGCTGTAAGCTTTTTATTGTAGAATCGTGTTTTTATAACATATTTTGTATGACTTGCCTGTTTTGTCCTGATAAATTGATGTGTATTAATAAAATTGTTGTTACTTCATCATTTTAAACCATGCCTTCAAAGTCCATCTTTCTTTTCTTGCTGTCCTGCCAATGGTTTAAACATAGGATGTGGCATGTAATTACCCAATAACCTAATCGCAGTACCACCCTGCGTGGTATTAGGTTTTTGTACTCCTTCCCCCAGTTCAGATCCTCCCACTTTCCCTGTGAGTTCTCGATGATGTCCATGGTTTCAGGAGGGACATAGGGAAAGTCCAGACCCCACTCCAGAGCAACCCTATGCTCAATTTCCCACTGGAACTGGGAAAATCTGGGCAGCTCTCTTGGTTTTCCTTTCCCGGGCAGGACACCATCAGGGGACCTCTTCACCCACTGCCGATATTCAGCTGCTCTGGTCTGGGTGGTGGATGGTCTGTTCTCAAAGACTTGCTGAGACTGATGGGGGTTCCTGCAGCAACTTCAGGTCTCCCAGCGGAGTCTGGCTCTTCTCCTCCCTCGAACTGAACCTCCAGGACCTGGGAACCTCCTGTCTCTCATTCCCCATCTGAGCTACTGCTTGGAGACAACCACTCTGCTAACCTCTCCAGGGACCCAAACTCTGCTACCAGTCTGGGAGAACCCCAATCTATGGCCCTGTCCTCGGATTCCCCGTCCAGCTCACCCGAGGGTGCACCCCCCCAACACTGGCCCCCTCCAGACTGAGATAGCAGGGGACACAGGGGCAGCCAGCATTTCAGGGACTTTATCTGGTTCCTGCTAGGCAGTACTTAGTCACCAGGTCCCCGACCAAGCCACAGGCCATGGCAGACTCCTCTTCCCTCATGTCGTTGATGTTTGCAAAGGAGTCACCAGGCTCAGACTCACCCCGCCTTTCGGAGATGACTCCAGGCCCATTCTGGCCTTCCGGGATGCCCGCAGCTGCACTTTACAAAGCCCTGAATGCAGGTCCAAATGGTAGTATTGTGGCTCCTGCTGGCTGGATGCAAGCCGGGTGAGCGGTTTGCCACAATGATTGCACCGGATCCAGGCACTGACCACCGCGGTCGGTATCCAGCACTCTGGACACAACAGGCACAGATGCTCCATCCCCTCAATCATACTGAGGGCGAATCACCCGCGATGCTCCAAACTGACACCGGTGTCGACCAGTGTCCGCTCCTGCAATTCAGGCAACCAGGTTAGCGCTGGGAGTATGTGACCAACCTCTGCCATCTTGCTCCTCTGCCTCATGGTGTCTGCTGCTAGCAGGGAAAGCTGGGTTTCCTCAAAGGTGTGGCACCACCCCCTCACTTTCAGTCAGACTGGTGTTTGCAAAACTCATAGGCAGGCCCCTCCCTAGATGTGTTGCCCCCTTGTTAAACTAACTGAAGTTTGCAGGCACTCTGTAACTAGCAGGACTTGTCCAGGCATGTCGCTTGGCACTGACTGTGCCCAAGCAACTAGAAGCAGATGACCAATGACTTTCCCGGTGGTTGTCTGTTTATCAACAATAAAGTTTGTAACTCATGCCTCACTGAAGGGAACACTTTTAGCACAGTCCCACCTGCAGATTTAACCCGATCACCCCAGGCAACAGTAGACACTTCCAGGCACACTTTACTGTTCAAAGCAGGATTTTGAAGCAAAAGTTCAAGACGCCCAGTATTAGCATATTGCTGGACATGTTTGTAATCCAACTCAAGACATCCATGTTAGCAGATCGCCGGATGTATTTGTAATCCATGTGCGCAATCCATGGTTTCCACGGGTGACAGCACATGGTAAAACATTTCCTGAGTTGCAGATTTTTAGCACAAGTGTCCGTCCCAGCCGTGGTTGGGGCAACTTGGTAAGCAGCCAGCAATAAGTTTAACTTGATGGCAGCTCCTGCTGGTTGCTATGGACAACAGCACTTGTTACTGTAGTACTGAATAACAGGCAGAGCACATAAGTCCTTCCCCAGAGTGTAATTCCTTAACTGGTGGTGAAACAAAGCACAGTTCCCTGGCTCAATCAACTTTGATTGCTAGGGGCAATGGCTGGCAGCTTAACCGTGAACAGGTGATCCTGGACGACACCCCCAAATGTAGCGGTACCCCCGCAGGGGCTGCTGAATGTTGTGGTTCACTTGTCACTCTGTCCAGCCTGGCATTCGCCTCTCAAACACTCCGAGACATATAACAGTCCATGTACTTTGTTTTTTTTTTTGTTTTATTGAGGGGATTGAACTTGGATGGGGTAAGGGGAATATGGGATGCCCAATAAGATTTTGTAGAACTTACTTGGGACTACTATATACACTCCAGTCGTCGCTCCAGCACAACTCTTGCTTCAGACTTCTTTTCTTTAACTCCTCCAGCACTACTCCGCTGCATACTATCACTCCTCCAGCACTTTACTTGATGCAGATACCCGGATCAGCTAGCACCATGTGGTTAGGCCTGACACTAGCTCAGCCAGGCCTCAGTGAATTGCCATTTGCAGGCAGGGACTGTGGGCCCCTATGGTGTAGAAATAGTTTCAGTGCTAGCTGCCCTCCTGGCTGCATCTGCCTGATTCCACTGCCCCTCATTCCACAGTCCTCTCCTCTGGTTGTGCACCCATTTCTGACTGCAAGCTCCCAGTCCTCTCAGCCATGCCTCCCCAGTCCTCCTGACTGTGCCTCACTCACCAGCCCTCCTGGCTTGGACCAGGTGTCCTCCCTGGAGTCTCTCAGCAGTGCTCTCTCCCGCTGTCCTCTCCTTGCTCTCTCTTGTGCCTCCAGTCCATGACCTCCCCACGTATCTTGAAACTGGTCCCGACTGCACCCTAGCCCAGGCCCAAGGTCACCCCCCCCAGACTGGGGAGCTCCCTCAAAGGCCCTGACAGCCTTCGCACTCTCTCACTCCATCTCTTCTACCCAACAACTCCCCCCCCAGCTGGGCTGATCCCGGGTATTTAAGGAGGCCTGTCCCCTGCCAATCCAGGTCAGGGATTGGTCAGGGCTGCCCAGAATACCACAGGCAGCTCCACCTCTCCTCTCTTGCTCTCTTTCCAGAACTTTCCAGTAAGCTCTCGAAAGAAGAGGAAGGTCTCAGGGAGACTGCCTTTGAGTCACCAGCTCTACCCTGAGCCACGCCCAGCCCAGAGTGACAACAAACAGGCCTAGCCACCATCTAGGCCTGCCTAAATTTTCCTACTCTACATAAAAATCTAACCTCTAGCATCTACCTAACTAGAGGGTGCTACACACTGTATAAACAGTGTGTTGCACTGTTACATACTGTATACCCAAAATATTAATACAACAAATCAAGAATGTGAAAAATAAGTCCACATCAAAAAGTCCCAAAGTAATGTCCAACAGAGCATCCACGTGTGAAATTCAGCATTAGCAACCACTTCCACCGACTTCAGTGCTCCAGCCACCATCCATACAGCCACTTACCAGAGCCCAAAACCTCATAACATAAGAGGTCTAAAATTGCTTTAGATCTTTCCCAGGAGGATGAATGGTTTTCACTCAGCAGGATAATGTATGAACTAAAAACTTGGTTTCTTTAGAGATGAGCTCTCGGTTCGAGTCAAACGTAAATTCGACTCGAACATTGGCTGCTCGGCCGTTCACCAAATTTAGAACATTAAGGGGCGTTTGCTCCAAATTTGTGTGCCCCATAATGCATTGCTAGACTGCGGGAAATGCTGCCCGCTGATTGGCCAAAGCATGCACATGCTATATAAGCCCCCACACTATAAAAGGCTGCTTGAACAGTGGCCATGTGTAGTGTGTACATGGAGACAGGGGACAGACATTGATCTAGTTTAGTTAGTGGCATCCGTGTAGGCAGTGTAGTATATAGATACAGTTTAGTGAGTGTATACAGGCAGTGCAGGCAGTGAAGTATATAAATCTAGTGCAGAGTATATACAGTCAGTGAAGGCAGTGTAGTATATAGATATAGTGTAGCCTATATACAATCAGTGCAGGCAGTGTAAGAATACATATGTACCATATATATAGTTACATAGTGAGGTTGAGAAAAGACACAAGTCCATCAAGTCCAACCTATGTGTGTGTTTTTATGTCAGTATTACATTGTATAACCCTCAATGTTGTGGTCCCTTAGGTACCCACCTAATAACTTTTTGAAATTATCTATGCTCCCAGCTGAAACCACTGTTTGTGGAAGAGAATTCCACATCCTCACTGCTCTTACCGTAAAGAACCCTCTACGGAGTTTAAGGTTAAACCGCCTTTCTTCTATTTCTAGTGAATGGCCGCGTGTCTTTGTGTGCTCCCTTGCTTGGAATAGTTTTGTCCCTATTGTGGGGTCACCAGTACAGTATTTGTACATTGAAATCATATCCCCTCTCAAGTGTCTCTTCTCCAGAGAGAATAAGTTCAGTGCTTGTAATATTTCCTCATAACTAAGATCCTCCAGTCCCTTAATTAGTGTTGATGCCCTTCTCTGAATCCTTTCCAGTTCCAGGACATCCTTCCTGAGGACTGGTGCCTAGAACTGGATGGCAGACTTCAGGTGTGGCCTCACCAGAGACTTGTAGAGTGGGAGAATTATTGATTTATCCCTGGAATTAATCCCCTTCTTGATGCATGCCAATATTTTATTAGCTTTGCTTACCGCAGCTTGGCATCCTCTACTAGGACCCCTAGGTCCTTTTCCATCCTAGATTCCCCGAGATGCTCTCCTCCTAGTGAGTAGTTTGAGTTCATATTCTTGGTACCCAAATGCATTATTTTACATTTTTCTACATTAAACATCATTTGCCACTTATTTGCCCACCCATTAATTTGTTCAGATATTCTTGCAAGGTTTCCACATCCTGTGGAGAAATTATTGCCCTGCTTAGCTTGATATCATCCGAAAATATTAAGACTGAGCTATTAATCCCATCCTCCAGATCATTTATGAATAAATTAAATATGATTGGTCCCAGGACAGATTCCTGGGTAAACCCCACTTTCTACACCAGACCATTCCGGGTACTCCTCATTTATCCCCAGCCTCTGGACTCGCCCCTGTAACCAGTTTTCAATCCATGTACTCACTCTTTGATCCATACCTACAGACCTTAGTTTGTACATGAAGCGTTTACGGGGAACTGTATCAAATACCTTTGCAAAATCTAGATACACCACGTCTACAGGCCTTCCTTTATCTACAGGGTGGGCCATTTATATGGATACACCTTAATAAAATGGCAATGGTTGGTGATATTAACTCCCTGTTTGTGGCACATTAGTATATGTGAGGGAGGAAACTTTTCAAGATGGGTGGTGACCATGGCGGTCATTTTGAAGTCGGCCATTTTGAATCCAACTTTTGTTTTTTCAATATGAAGAGGGTCATGTGACACATCAAACTTATCGGGAATTTCACAAGAAAAACAATGGTGTGCTTGGTTTCAACGTAACTTTATTCTTTCATGAGTTATTTACAAGTTTCTCTTTGTTTACAGCCATTGACATGTCGCTGAGGTTAACACGTGCGGAGCGGATAGAAATTGTGTTGATGTCTGGTGAACGCAGTAACCGGGTCATTGCAGCAGATTTCAATGCAAGACAGCCTACGAGACCACCCATCTCCCATGCTACAGTTAGCAAACTGCTTGCTAAGTTTCGTGAAACTGGTTCAGTGTTGGATTTGCCAAAATGTGGACGCATGAAATCTGTCACTAATGAAGAAACATCAGTGGCTGTCCTAGCTTCATTCAGCAAGAGCCCACAGCGTAGCACTCACCGCATGTCACTGGAGAGTGGCATTAGTCGAACATCCCTTCGGCGGATATTAGCTACTCACAAATGGCACCCTTACAAACTCCAGCTACTGCAGCATCTCAACAAGGATGACCCAGATCGGTGCACTGAATTTGCAGAATGAGCAAAACAAAAATTGTAACAGGACCCTCAGTTTACGCAGAAGATTTTGTTCAGTGATGAGGCAAACTTTTATGTGAATGGTGAAGTTAACAAACAAAACCACCGCTATTGGTCTGACACTAACCCACATTGGATAGATCCCTCCAAGACTGTTGGAACCAAAAAATTGATGGTATGGTGTGGTATATGGGGTACAAAGATAGCGGGGCTATTCTTCATCAATGGAAACCTCAAGGCCACTGGATATGCGAAATTGCTACATGATGATGTGTTTCCCTCTTTATGCACTGAAGCTGGCACGTTCCCTGAGTTTTTCCAGCAAGATGGTGCACCACCACATTATGGGTGTCAGGTCCGAGCATTCCTAGATGAACAGTTTCCTGGAAAGTGGATTGGTCATCGTGGGCCAGTTCAATGGCCCCCAAGGTCTCCCGATCTGATCCCCTTAGACTTTTATCTTTGGGGTCATCTGAAGGCAATTGTCTGTGCTGTGAAGATACAAGATGTGCAGCAACTGAAACTACGCATACTGGAAGCCTGTGCTAGCATTTCTCCTGCGGTGTTGCTATCAGTGTGTGAAGAGTGGGAGAAGAGGGTTGCATTGACAATCCAACACAATGAAGTAACACAACCTAACAGTTACGTTGGGAGAAGAGGGTGAGAAGTGTGTGACTATCGTTGTGGCGTCCTCTT
>BLSH010398067.1:6587-16857 GCA_018402905.1 Glandirana rugosa | reverse complement strand
TCCCAATAAGTTTGATGTGTCACATGACCCTCTTCCTATTGAAAAAACAAAAGTTGGATTCAAAATGGCTGGCTTCAAAATGGCCGCCATGGTCACCACCCATCTTGAAAAGTTTCCCCCCTCACATATACTAATGTGCCACAAACAGGAAGTTAATATCACCAACCATTCCCATTTTATTAAGGTGTATCCATATATAATGGCCCACCCTGTAGCTTGTATTGGCATTATAAATTCTTGACTCGATATATTGATGAGGATATAAATCCAAGTGGTCTACGAGTTCAAATCTTTCCCAATTTACAGAGCAGGTCTCCAGCCTTTAAAAAGGCATGGGAGCGAAACTTATAGAAATGCTCTAAGAAAACGATGGAACTTTTAGTAGCAGAATATATGAAAAACCTAAAAGAGGTGGATGAGGAGATTAAATCACTCTATACTCAAAATAAATTATTATGCTCACACCCATCATATAGTGTGAAAGATAAGGAACTCAGTGACCACATAGAAAAATAATTAATGCAGAACAAATTAGAAAAAAGGAACAAAAATTAGCAAGAGATAAAATAGCCTTTGCCAATGATTAAGCATATAGATGGTCCACACAGGGCTCCAGACGGCCCTGGGTACAGGGGAGATCTTTTTCCCAACCCAGAGGACCTCAGAATGAACAGGAAACTAGGGACTCAGACTCTTCTAATACATCCACTAATTCTCACTTTTCACAGAATACCAGGCGAACACGGTGGAGGAATCGTAACCCTCAGGAAAAAAACCCTGCTAACGATCGTAATCGCACCGGGTCGGGTAAGAAAAGGCCTTTCGACAATCCCCAATCAACTAGTTCCCCGCCTAATAGGCAAGGGTCAGAGTCAAGTCTACATGCCTAGGAATCCTGCTCATACAGAGGAAGGCCCCAATGGAGAGTAAGGCAATGCCAGGCCCTCCACTTCCCTACCAGATACACCAGCAGCCCATTTTTTTCTGACAGGAGGGAAGGAGAGGCCCCGTTACAAAGAGAACGCAAATTAAGCAACAATATGGACAAATACATGATGAAGGGCGCACCAACCTCAATGTAACTAACCTTTAATCTCACATGCTAACTACAGCCGAAACAGAGCTGTTAGCCTTGGGACTCACGTTTTGTCCCACATCCGAAATAGATCGCTTTGTAGCGGTCAAAGATCTAAATTTATTTGCATGGAAGCTACAAATTTCTATTTGATAGTGACAGAAAGAAGAGACAGAGAGACCAAAAAGATAGGGAAGAATGGAAAAACTTCACGGTAAGGGATTTCAGAGCTCTGCGGGACCTCATGGATCTCCTTGAAGAGAATGAGAGACATCAGGGTTCGATGGGACTGGGTTAGCAGACAATCCAAAAGCGACATCTAATATATGTGAAACAATAATAACACAAAAATCTTTAAAGAAAGAATCTAAGAAATTTCCTTCCTTGCAGACCAACCCAAACATCTTGGCCTTTTTGACCCAGGTAACCAAAGAAATTGATAAATTAGAGATCTACCCTCACAATACAGACAATCTATCCTCATCACAAAAACTGGCATTAAAAACTCTGTGTGCAGATAAGGGAATTGTTATTAAACCCTCCGACAAAGGGGGTAATATTGTGCTATTAGACACAGCACAATACATAACAATGTGTAAAGATATTCTTGACAACAAACATTGGTATAGACCTATCCCGAGTGAAATGGTGACTAAATTCCAGCAAGAATTTCATCTTCTTTTGTTTGATGCCTTTCATCAGGGCACCATCACAAAAGAACTCTATGACGACCTTCTTGTCAAGTTCGCCAGTACCCCCATGTTTTATTTCCTACCTAAAACCCATAAGAACTTACTTAAACCACCGGGCAGACCAATCATCTCGGGTAACAGAGCATATACGGAAATGGCTAGTCAACTTATCGATAGACAATTAAGCCCCCATGTAATGGCACTTCCATCATATATACAGGATACCCCCAACCTACTGCGACGTCTTGACAATCTTCATGTACCCAAGGGAACTATTTTAGTTGCCATAGATATCAAGGCTTTATATAGCAGTATTCCACACACCTCGGGTCTAGCCGTGATACAAGACTTCCTAAAAGAGAGAGATCAAGATTTGTGGCCTTATTGCCAGTTCATCCTTGCCATCCTTGAACATATTTTGACATGCAATGTATTTATGTTTAACGATTCCCACTACCTCCAGGTACAGGGGGTAGCGATGTGGACCTGCTGTGCCCCATCGTATGCCAACCTGTACCTAGGGGGTGGGAATGGACCTTATTCTCTGATGAGAAATATGCAAAATACTGGGACCACATATTGATGTGGAATCGTTACATTGATAATGTTCTCTTGCTGTGAACTGGCAATGTAGATGAACTGGCAAACTTTATGAGGGATATTGGCAAAAACAGCTTCAAATTGAATTTCACCTGCAGCATAGTTTTCACCAGATTGCTTTTTTGGATATATCTATTGCAATTCAGGCAGATAGTGGCATCAGTACTACCTTATATTGTAAAGAGACTGCTGGCAATACATTATTGCATGCCACCAGTTTCCATCCAGCCCCCCTAAAAAACAGCATTCTATATAGCCAGTACCTGAGGCTAAGTAGAATCTGCTCAAATTACATACTTTTTAAACAAGAGGCTAATGGTCTAAGGGTACAGACTGTTTACACGGGGATACTCAAAAACAGCACTTAAAAAAGCCTACAAGAGGGCTTTGTCACAAACTAGATCTCAGGCCCTTATACGTAGACAGAGAGAGGAATCTGAGGACACCACTAGGGTTATTTTGACATTTAACCGTCAACACCCGTGTATCCGTGGTATCCTTCAGAAACATTGGTATCTTCTGGCGAACAACCCCATGCTTTACAAGTATGTAGGTGATAAACCAAGCATCACTTTTAGACGAGCCAGATCTCTTAAAGATCGCCTCACCAAGAGCTACTTCAGCCAGCAAGAAAGGGTTGATACAGCAAGTAGGGGGACCTGGAAATGGGAATCTTGCAAATTTTGCCCTTGGATCTTTGAGAATAGGACAATGTACTTGCCAAATGGTGACTTGCACTCCATCGGGCACCACGGTTGGCATTGTGTACATCAGGGATAAGCAATTAGCGGACCTCCAGATGTTGCAAAACTACCAGTCCCATCATGCCTCTACCTCTGGGTGTCATGCTTGTGGCTGTCAGAGTCTTGCTATGCCTCATGGGACTTGTAGTTCTGCAACAGCTGGAGGTCCGCTAATTGCATACCCCTGGTGTACATCATGTTTTGTGAGTGCGGCAGTTTCTATGTTGGCAAGACAAAATGTCCCTTTTGGTGTAGGATCAAGGATCACATATATTATGTATCCAGTAATCTTCTAAATACACCGATAGGACGACATGTCAATCTATACCATGCAGGAGACAATAAGGTCCTTAAATTTGCTGCCCTTGAAAATAGCCCCCCAGATCCCAGAAGGGGAGATCATGATAGACACATCCTCCAGAGAGAAATGCTATGGATTCATATTTTGAAGGCCACAGTTCTTCTGGGTTTAAATGATGCTACCAGTTATAAACGCTTTTTATAGTCTTGCTGTAGTGGGTACATGGGGAGATCTCATATTTTTCTCCCTGCAGTAGGGTGAAGTCACTTTTTGGATATGGGGACTGTATATAAATATAGTTTCACAAAACGCCGTTGTGAGGCTTTTGCCTTTAGGGAATTTCTCAGTTACCTTCCATTTCCCATAATGTTATTGATCTAGTCTGGCCCTGTACTGTAGGTAGTTGTCAGGTAATCCTCACCTCTCACTACAGAGACATGGTTAGCAGGGACCATTCATTAATCAACCCCTATCTGATATCTTCTGTACTCCTTTTCTGTCTATTCCGGTCTCTTTTACAGACGTCTGTCATTGTTCCTGCCTACACTCTGTAGGAGATTTTTTTTTTTTACTGTTTTTGGTTGGGGATTGGTGGGCTGGTTCTATCTCCGGTTGGTGTGTGGTGCTGTGCCGTTGGATGATTGTATTGTTGTCCATGCCGGAGTTGCCTGTGGCCATGGTTACTAGTTGTGTCCCCATGCTCTGCTTTTTTTGTGTCCGGCGAACTTTCATGACTTTGGCTGATGTGCATGCTCAGTGGTGCCATTTTTGGTGTTTGTTCGAGTGTTGACCTTGCTTACTTGCCTTTGTACTTCTGGAGTACAGCTGGCTTTTGTGCCGTGGCACTGTGCCTATGGACACATCGCCCTGAATGCGCCTGATCTCCTCTGATCTCGGAAGCTAAGCAAGGTTGGGCCTTGTTAGTACTTGGATGGGAGACCGCCTGGGAATACCAGGTGCTGTAGGCTTTTTTCCTTTTTATTTATCTCTTATTGCCAATGCACATGTTTTTGACGTCACTTCCGGTGTTTTCGCCGGAAGTGATGTCATATTGCCAGAGGAAGTAGTTCCTTTCTGCTTCCGGGTCCTCTTGTTCATTGAGTGCCTTTGTTTATGTGCATACAGCCTATAACCTATAGCTTGGCACACACCCCCATGCAACTCCTCCCCTTCTCACCTGTTAATCATTGAGGGCATTTGAGCATGCTTGTCTGTCCTATTTAAGCAGCCCTAATTCACACTAGTTTTGCAGCCGGTGGGGATGCATGCTGAGATACCAACTACAGGTACTGGACACACTTTTTCTATGTTCTTGTTTAAAAGTGGGATTTTTTCTTTGTACCTTATGCTAACACTCTTTCATGGTCTGGGCTCCTTATACCTATTATATCCTAATTCTGTTTCAGCCACACATATGTTCCTGTCCTGGAACATCTATCCAGGATTCAGTGCAGTGGTCTATTATGGGACCCAGTGTGGCCTTTTGATACAGGTGGGCCTCTTATTGTTATTATATGGTTATATATATATATACATATATGCACTCCTATTTACTCCCCAGTTACCCGTGGTAATTTGAGACACCACTGTTGGTTCTGTTTGATATATACCGTCTGTTTGGGGTGTTACAGACACCCCCAACCCCACCGGTCATGGCTAGTGCACACACTCTCGGTTTACTGGTAAGTTTCCAGTATGTGCCTTATGGAGCTTACAAATTGTATGTTACAATGTGGAAGAATTTATCCCACACTTTGACCGGCAACAGGTTGGCTATGGGTAGCACCTTCTACTATTCATCAATCAACCTCTGTTGTTTTATATTCCCTTCCTCTCTGTAGGGATACTTTGGATACAGAGATTCCATATTCCCTGGGCTTCAATTTGTGTCCTGTTTGAACTCTATTGCAGGATCTCACCAGGTACACGTAATTACCTTGTTTAAAATCATATATACCTTCGCCCCTCCCCTCCTTTTTATTTTTATTTTTTTTTTATTAGGATGTTCACTCTCTTGCCTTTGTTTTTGTGTTTAGAGTCACACCCTGCCTTTTTGATTTGTTCTGATAATACAACTATATCCTTGTCTACTTGAAATCGAACCTGGCAAGTGCTGGCTGTAGTGTGATGTCTAAGTGATGTGCGTCTAGTGCTTTCCTAATGTTAGAGCCAGACAGGTAAGTATTGAACCGTCAATCTCGGCGAATGTATTTACCTATATATGGCAGTTGAAATGTATCTTTTGACCTAGATCCTGCATTTACAGTATTTACCCCTCTCTTGGGGCATTGTACCTATGTAACCACTGAAACTATATAGACAAATACTTATGTATATACAGTACATTGCAAAAACAAGTATGTTTATATGTCTCTCTCATTTTTAATAGTAGCACCAACCCCCGTACGTGTCCTGAGGAAGCTCTGGGAAGCGAAACGTGTCACCACACGTGCATAAGTGAAAGTAATTACACAGGTTTAGACATTAGTTGAAGCGCTGCACTCAGGTACTGATTTCTATTAGATAAATATGAGTAATTTACTTTTCATGATACAGAGGACAGAGAGGACCCTGATATCTTAATCAAGAAATTTGATGAGATATGCTTACCACAGCGTAATGTAATAATAGACAGACATGCATTTAAGATGATGGCTCAGAAACCTGATGAAGGAATACAATCCTATGCAGCCACACTGAGACTGCTGGCTAAAAAATGTGATTTTGGTGCCCTAACAGATGAACTGATACATAACAGGATTGTATGTGGGATCTACAATGACGCAGTTAATGTTTAGTTGTTAAGGGAGAAAGATTTGACACTGGAAACAGCCATCAGAATATGTATGTTGTTTTAACATTCTGAAAGGGCCACTAAGGAACCAAAAAGAGAAGCAGAAGTGTTTGTGGTGCAACAGAACAAAAGGCAATGCAGCAACTGTGGTAATGAACATGCTACTGAGCGCAACAAATGCCCACCTTTTAACAAAAGGTGTAACTCATGCAATAAATACAATCATTTTGCAAAATGTTGTAGGCCCAAGCCTCAACATAGAGGTGTGTGGATGACGCCATCTAGTGACACTAAACAAAAAAATGTGCACAGAATTAATGAAGTGGAAAGTGATGAACTGTTTTCATTGTAGAAATGTAGCCCTAATTGCAAATAAGGGAGAAATGACCACCACCCTCTCAACATCATGCAACAAACATGTCAAGTTGAAAATTGACACTAGTGCCAAATGCAATGTCATGTCCTTATCCACATTGCACAGCATTGACCCCAAAGCTAAAATTGATTAGGCATGGGTGAATGGTTTGGCCCGAGCATACATTCGGGCTGAACTTTCACTGTTCAGTCGTTGGGCTAACAGCCGAACAAACGGGTCGTTTGTCCATTTGTTCGCCCCCCGAACAGACCACAATGCATTGCGGCGCTGAACAGTGCATTGCAAGCCCTGATTGGCTGAAGCAGTGAAAGCTTCAGCCAATCAGGGCACAGAGCACTGTCAGAGTCATGATTGGACACTGTCATCATGACTTGATCCAATCATGGCTCATTCCCGCCCCACAGTATAAAAGTATTCTTTCAATGGCAGACATTATCAGCGTGATTTCGGCTGGAGAGAGATAGAACAGGGCTCTGTTCAGTGCTATTAGTTAGTTAGTGTGCTATACTGTGCTAATGTGCTTCAATTTTCAGCGTAGAATATTCGTTTAGTGTCAGTCTAGGGATGGTGTGAGTGTAGTGAGGAGGACCATCATTCAGCTTTGCATAGTGTGCAGCTAGAGTAGGGACAGCTCAGATAGTTCCAGTATAGTGTAGGGAGACCGTGTCGTTCATACATACATTAGGGTACAGTATATGTAGAGTAGTGATAGTGTATTGTAGTGAGAATGTGTCACTAATCTTTAAATTAGTGTATAGCTAGAATAGGGACAGTTCAGATAGCGTCAGTATAGTGACGGTTGAACACCGTATATTTGATTGTGTTACTGCAAGTTTAACGCCATTTACTTCTGTGTGCGTTACTGCCAGTTTAACACCATTTACTTCTGTGTGCGTTACTGCCAGTTTTTGTGCGTTACCACAAGTTTAACGCCATATAGTTCTGTGCGCGTTACTGCGAGTTTAACGCCATATAGTTCTGTGTGCGTTGCTGCCAGTTTAACGCCATATATTTTTGTGCGTTACTGCAAGTTTAACACCATTTACATCTGTGTGCATTACTGCCAGTTTAATGCTATATAGTTCTGTGTGCGTTACTGCCAGTTTAACGCCATACAGTTTTGTGCATTACTGCCAGTTTAAAGCCATATAGTTTTGTGCGTTACTGCAAGTTTAACACCATTTACATCTGTGTGCATTACTGCCAGTTTAAAGCCATTTACATCTGTGTGCATTACTGCCAGTTTAATGCCATATAGTTTTGTGTGCGTTACTGCAAGTTTAACGCCATTTACATCTGTGTGCGTTACTGCAAGTTTAACACCATATAGTTCTGTGCGTCACAGTAAGTTTGGCGCATTATATTGCAGTATATTATAGTGTATCCGTGGAGTGTGTCTGTGTAGTGTGAGTACTCAAATGAAAGTGCACCAAACACCACTTTACATTGATTAAAGTGCATCTATGTACAGATTTCCACTTCTTTACATTTGCTAATAAGCACCGCCCCCTCCCTCCTGTCACGTACCTGGTGGTTGAGTCTGGCTTATGTGGGGGCAACCTCTCTTTCAACCCGGGTTCCAGAAGACCTGGTGGTGCAGACAGGGAGCTCAGGAGCACAGGGGGGCACGAGGGCTGGACAAGTCTCTGATGGCCGGTATAGGTCCATTGAAGCTCGTGGAGGCTGAAGGTTAGTGATGCGGTCCATGTCGGCAACTGGCGGGCAGAGAGGTACAGAGGGATCAGGCAAACGGGTGGTTGGGTACAGGCTGGGTCGGTAACGTGCAGGCGGCTGAAGTACAAAGGGCACAGGCAGAAGAATAGTCGTAAACAATCTGAGGTCAGGGCAGGCAGCTAGCAACAAAGTCCAAAGGATAGCCGGGGTCACAGGAACAGGAAGTCTCTCAGAATGCTGGGGGGATCACAGGTGCAGTAGCGCTGTAGAACGGACAGCACGGAGTGCAGGATGTTAGCTGCTTAAATGGCCATCTTTGCCGGCGCATATGCGCGCACCCGCGCACAAGCGCACGCACACGCTACGTGCGCCCGCGCATAGGTCTGCCAATGGCCCCGGATGGTTCCTTACATTGCCCCCCCCAAGGGGCAGCCTCCAGATGCCCAAACAGGCTCTCTGCTCAGGGTGTCTCTTCCAAAAGGCTTCAATAAGCTCTTTAGCATGGATGTTATTCTTGGGTTCCCAAGAGTTCTCCTCTGGGCCATAACCTTTCCACTTGACTAGGAATTGGGTTACGCCTCCCCTTTTCCTGCATGGCAGAATAGTTTCTAGCTCAAATTCTTCCTCACTGTCCACAAGAACTGGCTCTGGTGGAGCCGTCTTCCATCCCAGAAAGGGATCCTGGATTACCGGTTTCAGAAGCGTGATATGGAATATCGGGTGAACATGCATGGATGGCGTAAGGGTTGGCTAATAGGCTACCCTATTGATCTTTCTCTTTATCGGGAAGGATCTGATGAATTTTGGCCCCAACTTCTTGGAGGAGCAGGAGAGGTATAGAGGGATCAGGCAAACGGGTGGTTGGGTACAGGCTGGATCGGTAACGTGCAGGCGGCTGAAGTACAAAGGGCACAGGCAGAAGAGTAGTCGTAAACAATCCGAGGTCAAAGGATAGCCGGAGTCACAGGAACAGGAAGTCTCTCAGAACAACAGAGACAGAGACAAGCGTGCAGTCCCCTGCAGTTGCCAGAGTGGATAAACCTGCCTCTTTGTCCACATTTATTCCTGCCCTAGCCCCAACATCAGCCATGGAGGAGTCAGCTGAGATATTTGACCACAGCGTCAGCCACTTACTCATTGATGATGTCCAGCCATTACTGGATTCAGATGTTGGTTCTGAGGTTGAGGATGACAGGAACATGAGCCTAGAGAGGGGGGAACACTGGTAGACAAATTGGCATTCATGTTCCCCCAGCCGCAGCGTATTGCCAAGTTGTCTCCAGCGGTAATGATGATGATGAAAATGGAGGAGATGGAGATGATGATGATGATGAGGTCACTGATGCGACTTGGGTGCCAGATAGAGCAGAGGAGGAAACTAAAAGGTGAGGCGGTACAACCCCAAGGAGGCCGACATCAAGAAAGAGCAGAGAGCAGCCACCATATTCCATCACATTCTACAGCTGTTATCTCCTGGCCCACTTCCCAAAAGTTCAGCTGTCTGGGCCTTTTTCAACACATCTGCAGCAGATCACACTGTTGCTATCTGCAAACTGTGTCTCAGGCACATCAAACGTGGCAAAAACAAAAACCATTTGTTTACCGCATGCTTAACAAGGCATTTAACGTCCAACCACTCAGCCCGTTGGCAAAAGCACCTAAAAGCCACGCAAAAGCATCACAAATCTGTCCGTCCTCCTCCTCCTTACCTACTTCAGTCTGCCCCTGGTATACTGAGTCTTTTCCTCTCAGCAGCCTCCACTGACAGGGATGATGGTATAGCACAGGGTATCCCAGGCCCTAGTAGCACATCTAGAAACATAGAAAAGTGACGGCAGAAAAAGACTGAGTAGTCCATCGAGTCTGCCCCTTTTTATTTATTTTTTTTAGTATCAGTTTGTTGTTCCAATTACATTTTTTTTTATATATATATTTTTTTTTAAATTTTTTTTATTTATTTTTCCCCGTCTGAGCTACCTGATGAGTCAGAAAAAGACGGCAGTGAAAAGATACAA
>BLSH010398035.1:134472-144540 GCA_018402905.1 Glandirana rugosa | reverse complement strand
AAAACTAAGGGTTCCGTAGTTCCTATGGGCACAACATAATAGAAGGATTTTAGGTGTTTTCAGATCAGTTTGGGGGGCCTGCTGGTTATCATTCACCGTAGCTAAGCCAGTCCAAAAGTTCCATCAGGTATTCCTTTTGTTGGATGGGGAGGGAATTATCGGAGGAGAGAAAATGCCCAACTGCTTCCATCCCTATCCTGTGGGGGATGTTGGTGTAGAGGAATGCCACGTCTGCAGTGGCCATGAGATCAAAGTCTTCCATCCGGATTCCTTCCAATAGTTGGATGACATCCCTTGTGTCCTTCAAAAAAGAGGGTGTTTCTTTGACTAAGGGTTGCAAAAAGTAGTCGATGTATTTACCCACCCGGGACGTGACCGAATCGATGCCACTTACTATTGGTCGTCCGGGGGGTTTGACTAGACTTTTGTGGATTTTAGGAAGATAATACAACACGGGTATCCTTGATGCCTTGGGAATCAAAAAGGCCTTTTCTTTTTTATTTAGAATGCCATCTTTGTACCCACGATCAACGATAACCTTCAGTTCCCTTTTGTAGCTATTTGTAGGGTCGTTAGGTAATGCCTTGTATGTATCTTGGTCCTGAAGAATACGAGACATCTCAGCCAGATAATCTTCCTTATCAAGAACCACTATCCCACCGCCCTTATCGGTGGGGCGTATGACCAGGTTCTTTCTTTCGCACAAAGATTTAAGCCCATCACTAAATTGGTTTGTGTTAGAGGTTCGCTTAATAGGTAGAGATTCAAGATCTTGGAGTACTAGATCTCTGAAGACCTTAACCGACGGGGCCAATTGTCCCAGGGGGTTAAACAGAGAGGGGTTGGCTAGGGTGGTATGAACACCCCTAGAGTTATCAACCCTGATGGGTTTGGCAATTGGGTTGGTGATAAGATATCTTTGGATGTTTATTTTGCGGATGAATTTATGTACATCAATAAATGTATTGAATTTATTCAGTGGTTGGGGTGGGGCGTATTTAAGTCCTTTATTGAGTACCATTTGTTCCTTATCGTTAAGTTGAGTGTTGCTGAGGTTGGAAATTCCTGAGTTGTTTAATTTCGCTTCCGTTTTTTTGGGTCTCCTCCTCCCCCCTCTGGTGCCTCTTCTTGTTCGTGTTTGCCCCTCCTGTCTTGATGTTCCCTCTGAAAATCCGGATGGCTTCGGGTTACTGGGTAATTTTGATTGTAGTTATATGGGGCCCGATCATGTCCATTGTGTTGATAGTTATATGAATAGTCCCCTGCTGAGGTGTCCCTTCTTTCGAGTGGGGCATAACGGTTTGAGGTGTAAACCGGAGCCCTATAGGGTCTGGGGGACTGATAGTGTCTGTACTGGTGAGTGGAAGGGTTGTTACGATATGGGCTATGAGATCCCGTGTAATCATCCCTTGGTTCATAGTATGAGTGTTGGTAAGGGGTTGTACGGTGTCCCCTATTGGAGGAACGACCCCTTCCTCTCCCTTGATTCCAGTTAGCCCATCCTCTACGGGAGGGGGAGTTGTAGTCATGGTTCCTATGTTGCTGGAATGGTGGATTGGGGGTAGGTTCCATTGGTCTAGGTCGATCTCTATTTAGCGGTATGGCACCTTCGGTGTTCTTACCATCAGCACCAATAGCAGAAGGATCGCCAGAGGAAACTTCATTCAGTTTCTTCTCCCATTTGAAAACAGAATCGGATCTATAATCCTCAGTGTCCCTGGAGTATTTTTTCTGCTTCTTGGTGCGCTGTTCCCTCTCCTCTTTCTCCAAATGGGTTTGTAAGTTAGAGGAGAGTAGACCATTTTCATTCCCATTTCTGTGTGGTGCAAGTTTGTCTTTAATATCCTTTATTTCTGTGTCTAAAGAGGTGATTCTTTACATTTTTTTTTCTTTCATGAACTGCAGGAGTTTTAAACCTGCATCATTGAAAAAGTTATGCCATGAGACGTGGTCCTGTTCGCCTTGGTGGGGTGCAATCTCCCACCTCAGGCTTCTGGGTACCATTCTGTCTCCTATATATTGGTTTAAGAAAACTACATCCCATTGTAGATGCAATTCGGAGGTCATTAGATTTTTCAATCTTACAAAGAGTCCGCCAATCTCAGGGTTAGGATTTGATGTGACGAAAACCCCTTCAACATTGAATTTTTTGGCTGCTCTATAATCAAAGATATCCATGACCTCTACAATGGCCAAGCAGCGATATAGATGTTTAAATTAAAGATGTATTGTGGGTGATATCGCGCTAAGGCCCAAAAAAAGAGTAAAGTATATAGAGTGTGTATGTGTATGGGAGAAGACAGGCAAGCTGCTAAATCACAATCAAAGGAATTGCAAATCAGAACATGTAAAATCGATACAGCGTTTAGCCACATAATCTAGCTATCATAGTAATGACCATGATATGCAAATGAATACGTTTAAATAAAGAAAGTTCATAACAGTCGATATCCTCATGGGGTGGTTGGATAAATCAGAGCGTGAAATCTTCAAGCAAAATTTTGCAATAAGTAATCAAATCCACAGGGAAGGATAAAAATTCTCCAGTCCTGTTAAGATGGAGGCTTACCAGACATAGAATGAGTGAAGGCGTTGGACCCACACCGGGTACCAAGGTATTACTGGAAACAGGTGTAGATGTCCCCCGCTCCCCCAATGGTTGGGGGGGAGGTTCACAAGGAGCTGTAAGGGTGCCACCTACGGGTCCAGGATCCCCGGATGGTCGGACGTCCTTCCTTCACTGTCCAGATTGTGCGTCACACACTCCGGGGCAAATAAGCATAGGTCTTGCTTGAAAGACAAAGATGCCCACGAAAACCTACCACTCGTCCGTAGTGGTATTGGGTGAAGAGTAGATCGATCGTTTCCAGACAGAGTGAGGTCAGAAGGGATGGAGAAAACTCAGATAGTGTAAAACCTCGTGGTGTGAGGTATATTTATTTTATAAAAGATTTAAAAATCGTCCAAATGGTAAGAGAATAAAATTCACATGTATGCAGCAAATCCAGGCAATAGGTTACCGACGCGTTTCGTATAAACATACGTCCTCTGGGGTAACCCGTGCACAGAATTGCTGCAGTATATATAGCAGTCATGCACCTTTAATCAGGGATGCTCGTGGTGGGCATACATAGAAGTACTTCCGGTGTGATCGGATGTATCAAGGAAAAGAATAAGAAGGACCCCCAAGAATCACCTATATTGTGGGACAAATGGGTAGTACATAATGTAGGTGAAGGGGATATGTGGAAAGTTGTAAAAAATGAATTGTCATTATTAAACACTAATGCGATCGTGGTTTCCGGTTGACCCGGAAGTAAACAATCCACAATTGTAACCATTAGATAGAAACAAAGATTTGAGATGGATAAGTGTGCCTCCGTGTTCCTGCAGACTCAATCCAGGCTGTGTTTCATAAAAACATGTGTAGCCTGTGATAAATGGCTAGGACCAAAAACCGTTCTCAACATGGCATGACGTCATATCCTCCCGGAAGAGCGGGTGCTGCTAAACCGGAAGTGTGAGACCGAGAGTAGAACCACCTTTGCTGACAGGGGCGGGTCAGTCTATATGATTGACAGTGTAAAAAAGTGTCGATCGTGATGTGTAATATATGTTGAAGGGAGTAAGAATGGGCACATTATGTACCGCGGACTACTGTGGATCATACAGCAAAAAGATTTAAATGAACTTGGTGACAAAATAAATGTGCTTATGGTGGACGGATTGTGCCGATATTGTACGGAGACAATCGCCTGTATATGGTACCATATAAGTAGAGATTGTGTCCAACTTGAAAAAATGTTTATTAAAGGCATAAAAATGTAGGAAATGCGTGAGGATGTAGTGAAAACATATGAAAAAATATATATTAAAAAAATGAAAAAAATATATAATTATGAAAAATGAAAAAACTGAAAAAAGGGGGGGGGGTTTAATACAGGTGCAACTTCCATGTATTAAGACCTAGAGGGAAAAACGGCCCCTGTGGTGAAAAAGGGTTGAGCTGTGAAATGATGATATGTGCCCCTTAAAGGTGAATGAGGCTTCACAAATAAAAATTAATCAGCAACATCATATTAAATTCAAGTGTGGTACATAAAGGACAAGGTCAACATCAATTGGCTATTCATTATTGCGGTCGAGTATGGAACATGCAGGACATGCACATCCCATATAGAGCCAACCTAGCCTAGCTTATATTCAGGATTGGTTGATGAAGGAGTTGATATCCCAATCTATGTTTAACCCATGGGGGGTGTAAGTCTTAAGCTGGTATTTCCAGTATACCTCTTGTTGTGACACACCCCTTGTGCTGTTGCTCCCCCTCCAGTGTGGAACAAATTTGTCTATTATTGAGAAAGTAGTGCCACTGGGATTCCTGTCGTGTGCCCTGAGATAGTGTTTGGGCACACTATGGTTCGTTTTTCCCTTTATAATGTTGGTGATGTGCTCACTCACTCTAACCGAGAATGTTCTGATGGTACGCCCAATTTATTGTTTGCCACAAGGGCAAGTGATCATGTAAACTATATTTTTGGTCTCGCATGTACAGAAGTGTCTGACCTTATATGAGGCCCCTGTGGTGGTAGAAGAGAATGTGAGAATCTTCCTGTCCTTGCAGTGATTCAATTTACACACTCTGCACCTCCTACAGGGGTAAAAACCTTTTAGATTGTGAAAGAAGGATGGTCTCACCGGGGGGTCCAGGACGTTGGGTGCAATTTTGTGTCTTAGCGAGGGGACACCTCTGAAGATCACTTTTGCCTTTTCAGGTAATAAGGGTCCCAGGACTTGGTCACTCTGTAGTATACCCCAGTGTCTGCGGACAATGTTCAGGAACTTTCTGTGTTGTGTTGAAAAAGAGGTGACCATTGACCATTTGAAGTGTTGATCTCTGTCGTCTGGGGGTCTCGGTTGTGCACACGTCAGGGTTCTTCTATCGGTATCTTGGGCTCTCCTGATTTCCTCATCTATTAAGTATTCTTCATAGCCCTTGTCAAGAAATCTGTCCTTAAGAACCAGGGCCTGGGATCTAAAGTCATCCAGGTCTGTGCAGTTCCTCCTAATTCTGAGGAATTGACTCCTCGGGACAGACTTAAGCCAGGAATTGTGATGGCAGCTATCGGTAGAAATGTATCCATTTCTATCCGTGGGTTTAAAATACGTGCGTGTTTTCAAACCGTCCTCCTTCTTAGTGATCTCTAGGTCAAGAAAATGTATGGTGTTACAACTGGCAGCAAACTCAAAAGAGATGCCCCTGTCATTGGTGTTGAGAAAGGAGAAGAAGTTATCCAGCTCTTCCTCCGTACCCTTCCATAGGAGGACGTCATCTATGTATCTGGCCCACAGAACCAGCTGAGGCCTCCTGTTAGCATATATGATGTCCTCCTCCCACTTGGCCTCTCTGTTTAACCCCCCGGGACAATTGGCCCCGTCGGTTAAGGTCTTCAGAGATCTAGTACTCCAAGATCTTGAATCTCTACCTACTAAGCGAACCTCTAACACAAACCAATTTAGTGATGGGCTTAAATCTTTGTGCGAAAGAAAGAACCTGGTCATACTCCCCGCCGATAAGGGCGGTGGGATAGTGGTTCTTGATAAGGAAGATTATCTGGCTGAGATATCTCGTATTCTTCAGGACCAAGATACATACAAGGCATTACCTAACGACCCTACAAATAGCTACAAAAGGGAACTGAAGGTTATCGTTGATCGTGGGTACAAAGATGGCATTCTAAATAAAAAAGAAAAGGCCTTTTTGATTCCCAAGGCACCAAGGATACCCGTGTTGTATTCTCTTCCTAAAATCCACAAAAGTCTAGTCAAACCACCCGGACGACCAATAGTAAGTGGCATCGATTCGGTCACGTCCCGGGTGGGTAAATACATCGACTACTTTTTGCAACTCTTAGTCAAAGAAACACCCTCTTTTTTGAAGGACACAAGGGATGTCATCCAACTATTGGAAGGAATCCGGATGGACGACTTTGATCTCATGGCCACTGCAGACGTGGCATCCCTCTACACCAACATCCCCCACAGGATAGGGATGGAAGCAGTTGGGCATTTTCTCTCCTCCGATAATTCCCTCCCCATCCAACAAAAGGAATACCTGATGGAACTTTTGGAATACGCCACCAAGCACAATTATTTCTGGTTTAACAGCCACTTCTACAGACAAGACAAAGGAGTTGCAATGGGCGCCAAGTTTGCCCCCAGCTTGGCGAACCTTTTTATGGCCAAGTGGGAGGAGGACGTCATATATGCTAACAGGAGGCCTCAGCTGGTTCTGTGGGCCAGATACATAGATGACGACCTCCTCCTATGGAAGGGTACGGAGGAAGAGCTGGATAACTTCTTCTCCTTTCTCAACACCAATGACAGGGGCATCTCTTTTGAGTTTGCTGCCAGTTGTAACACCATACATTTTCTTGACCTAGAGATCACTAAGACGGAGGACGGTTTGAAAACACGCACGTATTTTAAACCCACAGATAGAAATGGATACATTTCTACCGATAGCTGCCATCACAATTCCTGGCTTAAGTCTGTCCCGAGGAGTCAATTCCTCAGAATTAGGAGGAACTGCACAGACCCGGATGACTTTAGATCCCAGGCCCTGGTTCTTAAGGACAGATTTCTTGACAAGGGCTATGAAGAATACTTAATAGATGAGGAAATCAGGAGAGCCCAAGATACCGATAGAAGAACCCTGACGTGTGCACAACCGAGACCCCCAGACGACAGAGATCAACACTTCAAATGGTCAATGGTCACCTCTTTTTCAACACAACACAGAAAGTTCCTGAACATTGTCCGCAGACACTGGGGTATTTTACAGAGTGACCGAGTCCTGGGACCCTTATTACCTGAAAAGGCAAAAGTGATCTTCAGAGGTGTCCCCTCGCTAAGACACAAAATTGCACCCAACGTCCTGGACCCCCTGGTGAGACCATCCTTCTTTCACAATCTAAAAGGTTTTTACCCCTGTAGGAGGTGCAGAGTATGTAAATTGAATCATTAAAAGGACAGGAAGATTCTCACATTCTCTTCTACCACCACAGGGGCCTCATATAAGGTCAGACACTTCTGTACATGCGAGACCAAAAATATAGTTTACATGATCACTTGCCCTTGTGGCATACAATATATTGGGTGTACCATCAGAACATTCTCGGTTAGAGTGAGTGAGCACATCACCAACATTATAAAAGGAAAAACGAACCATAGTGTGCCCAAACACTATCTCAGGGCACACGACAGGAATCCCAGTGGCACTACTTTCTCAATAATAGACAAATTTGTTCCACACTGGAGGGGGAGCAACAGCACAAGGGGTGTGTCACAACAAGAGGTATACTGGATATACCAGCTTAAGACTTACACCCCCCATGGGTTAAACATAGATTGGGATATCAACTCCTTCATCAACCAATCCTGAATATAAGCTAGGCTAGGTTGGCTCTATATGGGATGTGCATGTCCTGCATGTTCCATACTCGACCACAATAATGAATAGCCAATCGATGTTGACTTTGTCCTTTATGTACCACACTTGAATTTAATATGATGTTGCTGATTAATTTTTATTTGTGAAGCCTCATTCACCTTTAAGGGGCACATATCATCATTTCACAGCTCAACCCTTTTTCACCACAGGGGCCGTTTTTCCCTCTAGGTCTTAATACATGGAAGTTGCACTATCGTGCACCTGTATTAAACCCCGCCCCCTTTTTTTCAGTTTTTTCAGTTTTTTCATTTTTTTTCATTTTTCATAATTATATATTTTTTTCATTTTTTTTATATATATTTTTTCATATGTTTTCACTACATCCTCAGGCATTTCCTACATTTTTATGCCTTTAATAAACATTCTTTCAAGTTGGACACAATTTCTACTTATATGGTACCATACACAGGCGATTGTCTCCGTACAATATCGGCACAATCCGTCCACCATAAGCACATTTATTTTGTCACCAAGTTCATTTAAATCTTTTTGCTGTATGATCCACAGTAGTCCACGGTACATAATGTGCCCATTCTTACTCCCTTCAACATATATTACACATCACGATCGACACTTTTTTACACTGTCAATGATATAGACTGACCCGCCCCTGTCAGCAAAGGTGGTTCTACTCTCGGTCTCACACTTCCGGTTTAGCGGCACCCGCTCTTCCGGGAGGATATGATGTCATGCCATGTTGAGAACGGTTTTTGGTCCTAGCCATTTATCACAGGCTACACATGTTTTTTTGAAACACAGCCTGGATTGAGTCTGCAGGAACACGGCGGCACACTTATCTGTCTCAAATCTTTGTTTCTATCTAATGGTTACGATTGTGGATTGTTTACTTCCGGGTCAACCGGAAACCACGATCGCATTAGTGTTTAATAATGACAATTAATTTTTTACAACTTTCCACATATCCCCTTCACCTACATTATGTACTACCCATTTGTCCCACAATATAGGTGATTCTTGGGGGTCCTTCTGTTAGGAAAAGATTGGCCTGGTGAAGTCAGGCCATGTTCTGGACTTTTTTGCCGAGTTTTGCCATTCACCCAATGGCTCTATTTAAGCTCCCTGCACCTGTCAGCAGGTGCTGTCCGTTCTACAGCGTCTGAGTACCTGTGAGCTTCAGCTCTCCTACCTGAAAACCTGCTACCTGTGTGGTTCCTGTGTACTGACCCGGCTTGTCCCGACCTGCTCCCTATCCGCCTGCACCGACCCCGGCTATCCACGACCATCCGCCTGTCTGACCCCTCTGTACCTTTGCCGCCAGCCCGTGAACGAACCCAGCTTGGACTTTGACTACTCTTCTGCCTGCCCCTTTTGTGCCTCTCTGACCCGCCAGTTGCCGACCCAGCCTGCACGACCATTCTTCTGTCTGCACGACCATCTGGAGCCTCACATCACCACCAGTGACCATCCAGCCCTCGTGCCATCCCACACTCTGGGACTTCCTGTCTACACTATCAGGGGTCCCCGAATCGGGTGTGTAAGAGTGGTTGTTCCCTGCTAAGACAGACTCCACCGCCAGAACCGTGACAGTAACGGACAGCCATGTCCGAGTCTGCACAGGGAACACCCTCTGCCATGGACGAGCTGTGCATCCACTTGGCCGGGCTCACACAAGCCGTCAAGAACTTGCAGGACGGCTACACCCAGCTGCAGGAACAAGTGCGTGAGCTCTCCACGCCATCTGCATCCGGAAGCGGAGCAGTAGCAGGTCGCACCATTGTGGCTCTGCCATCAGAGCCTAAGGTCCCCTTACCTGATAAGTTTGCAGGCGACCGAAGCAAGTTCCGGGCCTTCTGCAGCTCCTGCGAGTTGTGTTTTGGTCTACAGCCCCGCACCTTTTCCTTGGAAGCCACCAAGGTGGGCCTGGTGATCTCCCTGTTGCAAGGAGAACCGCAGACATGGGCCCATCGACTCTGGGAACAGCGAGCACCTGAAGTGACCACCCTACAGGGGTTCTTTGATGCCATGGCCAAACTGTACCAGGACCCACACCTCGCAGCTACTGCAGAAGCCACCCTGCATACCCTGCAGCAGGGTCGGCGTGCCGCAGAGGACTATGTGGCAGAGTTCCGGCGCTGGAGTGCTGACACCGCCTGGAACCATGCAGCACTCAGCTACCAGTTCCGCCTAGGGCTCTCCGAGCCACTGAAAGATGAACTTGCCCGTGTCGGGGTGCCCGGCACCCTGGAATCATTAATTAACCTGGCCATTCAAATTGACCGGAGGCTCAGGGATTGCCGAGCCGAGCGGTTTACTGGCACACCCGTGGGGCCCCGTCTAACCTGGATGATGCCTCGGGTCCCCAGCCATGTGGCTCCTGTACCAGCGCCAACAGGGGGATCAGAACCCATGCAGATTGGCCTCCTACGCCCATCTCTCAATCCTGAGGAAAGACAAAGGCGTCGGGCACTCAGCCTGTGCCTCTACTGCGGTGAACCCGGACACATGGTGAGGACTTGCCCTGCCAACCGTCCCGTTCAGGAGTGGTACACAGGCCCAAGTGGCGTCATCTCCGTGTCCGACTCACGGGCTGCGGA
>BLSH010398035.1:112884-123685 GCA_018402905.1 Glandirana rugosa | reverse complement strand
GAAAAGGAGAGGTAGATAGATGAAGTGCCACCAATCAAATTAATCAGGTACTCTTACCAGAACACCTTTGTTTACCTATCTCTTGGTAAACGGACAGCGCATGCAGAATAGCCTCTGCAGGCTTTTAAGGATCCAATTCCTCTCCAACAAACGGTCAGGTGTACTATGCAGGCATGTTTAGCGGCCTCCAACTTGTACCATGTAATGTCTCCAAGTTCCCCAAGTCGCCAACTCGGTACCACATAGGAAAGGAAGAGGACCCCAATAGTGTAATACAGTTTTAATTAAGATAAATCAGTTAAAAGCCAAATGGCTACTTACAGAATCCAGTAAAACAATGCGCATAAGGAATCAAACAAACAAAGCCGGCTAATCCGCGTTCCGCCCGTGCTTCCGGGTCACGTGGGGCGACGGGGGGCGACGGTGACGCGTTGATGCTATTCTGCATGCCCTGTCCGTTTACCTAGAGATAGGTAAACAAAGGTGTTCTGGTAAGAGTACATGATTAATTTGATTGGTGGCACTTCATCTATCTACCTCTCCTTTTCACCTGGTGGAGGAAGTTTTTTCATCTAACATCAGTCTATGACAAGTTTACATGGACAGTGCTTTTGGACTTTTATGCAATCTTATGCCAATACAATTTATTACATTAAGTTTTTTTTTTTTTGCGCAATTCTTTATATTATATTGTGTGTTTCCAGTAATACCTTGGTACCCGGTGTGGGTCCAACGCCTTCACTCATCCTATGTCTGGTAAGCTTCCATCTTAACAGGACTGGAGAATTTTTATCCTTCCCTGTGGATTTGATTACTTATTGCAAAATTTTGCTTGAAGATTTCACGCTCTGATTTATCCAACCACCCCATGAGGATATCGACTGTTATGAACTTTCTTTATTTAAACGTATTCATTTGCATATCATGGTCATTACTATGATAGCTAAATTATGTGGCTGAGCGCTGTATCGATTTTACATATTCCTTATGGTGGTTGACCAATTCTCAAAGATGTCACAATGTATTCCACTTCAGAAGTTGCCCACGTCCAAGGAACAGGAATCCATTTTTGCTTGGAAGATCTTTTGCTTACATGGGCTTCCCAAGGTGATCATCTCGGACAAGGGTAGCAAGTTTGTGTCCAGGTTTTTGCGAGCCTTTTGTGCACAGTTGGGAATTCAGCTTTCCTTGTCTTCTACGTATCACCCGCAGTCCAATGGGGCCGCAGAACGAGCCAAACAGTCCTTGGAACAGTTTTTACGTTGTATATTTCTTGCCACCATAACAACTGGTCTGACCTGTTACCTTGGGCAGAGTTTGCTCACAATAGTGCCGTCAATACTTCTTCCCCATTGTCTCCATTTATGGTGAATTATGGTTTCCAACCAGCCATGTTGCCTGACTCACTTGTTCCTCAGAGAATTCCTGCGTTGGAGGAGCATCTCCGTGGGCTTCGTTCCACTTGGGTACAGGTCCAGAAGCCTTTGCGTCGTGCCAATGATAGATACAGATGCCATGATGATCACAGATGCCTACCTGCGCCTTCTTACCAAGCTGGGGAGAGGGTCTGGCTGTCTTCTCACAACCTCCAACTCACTGAAGCTGGCACCATGGTTTATTGGGCCTTTCCGTATTCTCCACAAGATCAACCCAGTGGCTTACGCTTTAGACCTGCATTCTGATATGCAAATTTCTATTGTATTCCATGTCTCCTTGTTAAAACCTGCGGTATGCAACCGCCTCACCACCTCGGTACCACGTCCTCATCCTGTTCAGGTTGAGAACCAAGAGGAGTACCAAATACAATCTATCATTGACACCCGTAGGTTCCGTGGGCGCATACAGTACCTGGTTCATTGGAAAGGGTACGGTCAGGAGGAGCATTCTTGGTTCTCATCCTCAAACATACATGCTCCTGTCCTCCTCCATGCTCTCCATAGACGTTTTGTTTGACCTTGCTGATCTCTGGTCTCCTGTATCACTGGCTTGCTCTGACTATCCTCTCTGGTTACCAAACCCTGGCTATGTTTTGACCATGTTTACTCTGTTTATATAATTTTACCTTTTTATTAAAAAGTGTGATTTTACTGCACTTCTGTCTTGGTCTGATTCATGGTTCCTGACAGTAGATAAGGAGAATTTGGTGTTATAACTTTTGCAGAGATGGAGTGACTGGGCTACCAGGGAAATTAGAGGATGTAGGTCCGAGATTAAGATCCCCCTAGACCACAGTAATCCTGGGAGTAAGAAAGGATGAATTGAATCTGCTTCAAATTTTATCCAAGGTACCTTGGAATTATATAAATGCCATTGCGCCAGTTGTGTAAACCTGGAGGCCAGATAGTAATGGCATAAGTTGAGGGGCACCCAAGCCTCCACTAGAGATGGCGGAGTATAATACATTTTTAGAAAATCTAGGGGGAAAGTTGGCCCATATGAAGATATTTAAGTCTCATTGCAAGACTAGCACGAAAGACTTAGATATTTTAATTGGGAGAGCTTTGAAAAGGTATAAAAGTTTTGGTAATATTGTCATCTTTGCTGAAGTTACCCTGCCTAGAAAAGAGATATGGTATGCCTTCCACGCATTCAGAGTCTGTCTACGTTTGGTAATCATAGGAGTGTAGTTTTTAACCACTTCAGCCCCGGAAGGATTTCCAGCTTTAGGACCGGAGCCCTTTTTGCGATTCAGCACTGCGTCGCTTTAACTGACAATTGCGCGGTCGTGGGACGTTGTGCCCAAACGAAATTTGCGTCCTTTTTTTCCCACAAATAGAGCTTTCTTTTGGTGGTATTTGATCACCTCTATGTCATTTCTGATCACCGCTATAAACAAAAGAAGAGCAACAATTTTGCAAAAAAACCCAAATTTCTTACTTTTTCCTAAAATACAAATCCAAAAAAAAATATAAAAAAACATTTTGTTTCACCTTTTTTGGCCGATTTATATTCTTCCTCATATTTGCGATAAAAAAAATCGCAATCGGCGTTTATTGATTGGTTTGCGCAAAAGTGGTCGCGTTTACGGATGATGAGAATTCATTTTTGGGGTTTTTATTTTTTTTATTTTTTACTAATAATGGCGGCGATCTGCGATTTTTTGCGGTACTGCGATATTTCAGCGGACATGTCGGACCATTTTGACACTTTTTTGGGACCATTGGCATTTATACAGCGATCAGTGCTATAAAAATGCACTGATTACTGTGTAAATGCCATTGGCAGTGAAGGGGTTAACCTGCAGGGGGCGCTCTAAGGGTTAACTATGTTCCCTGGGCGTGTTCTAACTGTATGGGGACTGCCCTAACAGGGGAAGGGAAGTGGTCACAGCCTTCACGTACAGGAAGGCTGTGATCACAGCCCTTCCCCCTCACACAGAGCGGAGGTCCGTGTTTACATACACGGACCGCCGCTCATTCGCTCCGGGGGGGGGCCATCGCGGGTGGCCGGCGGCAATCGAAGCCGCTGCACCCGCTCCCTGGCCCTCCCCGGACACAGTGAGCGCGCTGGCGTGCCTCCGGCGGCGCGCACGCGCTCACTAAACTCGTTCCCGCAGCCGCCGTCGTATGACGGCGATTTGCGGGAACGAGCCACTTTGCCGCCGTCAGATGCCGATCGGCGGTCGGCAAGTGGTTAAGAAATAATGTGTGTAGGTTAGAGGTAAGATAAATCCCTAGGTATGATAGGGAGGTGTGTGACCATTGGAGGTTAAAGGAGTTTGAAACTGGGTGTCCGGTATGTTAATAGGTATCTCTACAGATTTTGTGAGATTAATAGTTAAACCTGACAAGACCGAGAATTTGCTAAGTTGTCTGTAATAGGTTGGGCAGGGGAAATCAACCATTTTTGTCCCCTTGTTCCAAGAAGGTATGTTTACATTTAAAAAGATCTAATCTGGTGACTTCAGCCATATATAAGCACAGTTCTCTCTTAACCGAGGACAGTAGGTTAAAATGACTCTAGGGCATTTTTACTAAATTGACCATTAGCCCTATCAACCCCCCACCCACTAATGTTGAGGCATTTTTCCACCACCACAGCTGATGTGTTCCAAACTCTAATGATGCTGCAACATATTTTTACTCACTCTGATCAACAATGATGATACTCTTGACTGTTGCACCATGTACCCTATATTGTACTTTGCATAGTCCTGGCCACTAAATGCTATATTTTTTGAGCACTTTACATAAACCTGCCTCCTGTTAATTCATTGTTTTTTAGGTGTACAATATGTGTATCTGTGAGACTCGCACTTATATCACAGTAATTAGGGAGTATTTTGTGGGTACCAGGCCTATGTACAGTAAAGGTAGAACTAAGCCCATCAATTTAACTGCTTCCCACACTTGTTACATTCAAGGTATGCCATGAATGATAACTGCCGCAGTTGGTCATGCTCCTAAGCGAACTGATGATAATTGATCATATGTGCAGCACCATGGCACCTGCAGATCAAACAGATGTGCACTTCTCGGCTGCAAAGGATAACAGGGTATAGTTCCACTTTAAGTATAAATTAAAGTCACACCCAATATTCAGTGAAATTTAGTCATGTTAACTGCCACACATTTCTTCTCTGTTGAAAAGTGTTTCTCTATCTCAGGTTCCAAGGTTGGTAGGTATGGTTATCCAGTTCAAATTCTGATGATCACAGTATACCATTAACCACTTCCCGACCAGCGCCGTAAATAGGTGGCGGTCGGGTTTGAGCGGCTCTCCCAGGACATCCTGGTATCATTTTTTATAGCTGGCGGTCGGCTATCCAGGGGTAATGACTGATCCGGCTTGGGAGCCGCTCGGTCGTTACCCCAGGGGGCGGGAGGGGACACCCCCCTCCCGCCGCCTTCCGCCACTCTTCTCCAGCCTCCCGTCCCACCGGGAGACTGGAGCGAGGATCCGGCACGTCCGCCGGCTGGAAGGAGACCTGACAGAAGCCGTAATCGGCTCCGATCGGGTCTCCTTCGGCAAATTCCGGAAGCGACGTCACAACGTCACTTCCGGTTTACTCAGCGGCTAGCGGCGCCAATTTTAAAAAAGTGACAGTATTCACAATCGCCTTTTTTGACAATCTGAATATTGTGAAGTGCAAAGGAGGGATGGGGGGTCTTTTAGACCCCCCGGCCCTCCAAAAAGAGTACCTGTCACCATATATTACTATCACAAGGGATGTTTACATTCCTTGTGATAGCAATAAAAGTGATCAGAATTTTTTTTTTAAAGGAACGGTGCTAAAAATAAATAAATAAATTAATAAATAAAATGAAAAAAAAAAAAGATTTAAATCGCCACCGTCCACGCGAGCTCGCGCAGCAAAGAAAAGGCATATATAAGTCTCGCCCACATATGAAAACTGTGTTCAAACCACACATGTGAGTTATCGCCAGAGTATAAGCAAGAATTCTAGCAAAAGACCTCCTCTGCACCTCTAACCTGGTAACCGTTAAAAAATGTTAAAGCGTCACCTATGGAACTTTTTAAATACCGGACTTTGTCGCCATTCCGCGAGTGCGCGCAATTTTCAACCGTGTCATGTATGGTATCTATTTACTCGGCGTAACATTCTCTTTCACAATATGCAAAAAAATTGGGCTAACTTTACTGTTGTCTTATTTTTTAACTCAAAATAGAAAAATTGTTCCAAAAAATTGCGCTTGAAAGACCGCTGCGCAAATACCATGTGACAAAAAGTATTGAAACAATCGCCATTTTATTCTCTAGGGTGTTTGAAATATATATATAATGTTTGGGGGTTCTAAGTAATTCTCTAGCAACAAAAAATGTTTTTAGCTTGTGACCACCAAATGTAAAAAAGTGGCCCGGTAGGTAAGTGGTAGCTGTCTAGATTAGGATTGCAATCAAGCAAAGTAGCTAGCAAAATCATTAGATAGAACAAACAGATATACTGTATGTAGATGCTACAAATCTCTGTTAAAAAGTTGCTCAAGGTGTCATTGTGCTATAATAAAACTGTAACCCAAAGCTTTGTCTTTCAAGTGCAGGTTAAGTGTCTAAACCTATTCTACTTTTTACAGTGGTATATGCATTTGTATAATGCTGTAGTATTTTTAATATAATTTCTACAAGGTATTTGTAACAATACAGTAAGAGGAAATCAATTTCCAGTTACTGTGTAAACCTCCGCTGAAAAATAACTATATTTAATAGATAGACAAGGATGACGGTAAAAGAACTCCCAGGTTCCAAGCTATAATGTTAATCTCTCTGAGGCATTGATGGATGGGCTTCAGCTAAATTTTGTTAACCCTGTCTGCAGGTCAAGTTTGCGATGAATTGGGACCCTGGGCAAGAATCATACTAGGGTCCACCTGGCTGGAATACCTCAGGCTTTCTGACATGATCAAATATAATCTTCTCCTTTTGTGTCTTTCTACCTTTCTGATATAAATCACCTCATAATGAAACAGATCATTTTCAAGAGTTCATTGAGATGTTAAGAAGTGGAGTACACTGGGCTATGCTGGAGTATAAGATACTCACATTACAGTAAAATAGTATAACATAAGTCGATTTTATGCCAATCTAGGCCCAGAAAGAAATACTGGCAAATTATTAGAGGTAGAATTATAGCCTTTTTACATGGCTAATAATCAGTGTCATGTCATCTGAACAACAATGTTGTCATACAAGTAACAGCTATGATTAGTGTTATGTTACCAGGTACAAAGAGGTACCACCATTTAAGACTGAGCAGCAGTATCCCCAAGTTACCAGAGACAGCAAAGCCACTTTGACAGAGACAGTGTGACTATTCATTATCACAAAGCACTTTTGTTACTACTTATGTTACTATATTTCCGAAAGTGCTTTGTAAAATATGCTCATTGATTGCTGAGGGTGATCTGGCATGCACACACATTCTGAATGTCCTTATGCAACACCAACACCTAGAAGATCAATTGAAAATATATTTGGCTTGGATAAATATTCTTATTTATTATGTCAATGGTGAGACACTTTTCATCATTTTAGAGATGGGTGTGAGAGGATTTAAGCACCACTATAGAGAGAGGAGGAGATAGTTGACACAATGGAAATGGAAAGTGGAAGAGATGAACAACAGTATGGCTAGGGAAGGGAAAGGAAAGGAGAGAAGCCATGGAGAAGGGAGGCGCAAAAAAGATAACAAATGCTATGGGAATTGCAGACAGAGATGAGGAACAAACATAGTTGTGCACAGATTATTTCAATAGGGTGTGCACCTCAAAGCTTAAACACATATGCGTGTGTGTGTATGTGTATATATACTGATTGTGTCAGTAGAACAGTGAACGGTGTCAGTAGAGCAGTGGACAGTGTCAGTATTTTTTTTAATGTTATTTTTAATTATTTTTTACATTTTTTTTTAATTCTGTTTTTTACAATTGTTTTAGGAGCCCCGTCAGGGGCTTTGGTGAAATATCAGGGGTCTATTCAGGGGGAATCTGCACCACATGGGGTGATTAGGGTGTTCCCAGGCACACCTGGCACACCCTGTGAATACGCCTATGGGAACAAAGCTAAGAAGGAATGGAGGAGGTAAGTGACACTATGGAAAAAAGAAGTGGAGGATATGAGCAACTCTATGGAGAGAAGAGGCAGATGTGAAGAACAGAATTTACCAGAGGGGAGATGGAAGAGATAATTGACAATATGGAGAAAGAGGTGAAGTATAACGCTATAAATATGAAAGGCATCATTATGAAGGGGGGAGGTGGAAGAGAAGAGCGAAGCTATGAAGTGGTAAAGAGGAGAAGGAGAACAACACTGCAAAGTGGGAACTTTAAGGAGATGCTGTGGAGGGGACAGGCAGAGTAGATGAGTGATACTAGTGTAGCCAGTAGTCCAGTGTTATCTCTCTGGCATAAGGACATTTGTGCCCATGGGATACTCCCTTAGTGCCGAGTTTGTCAGCTAAAGAGTGGAACTGTGTGGGAGTGATGCCTTGTGGGACTTGTAGTGTGTCAGTAAGAATTGTCATCAGACTCTGCTGTGGAAAGACTCCAATTTCCATCGGACCATAATGCATTGGAAGGTTCCTGGGAAGAACAGTGCCCCATGGGAGAACCTATTTAAGTTAAGAGAGGGGCTTGTAGTGGCCTCTTTGGAAGACGTTGATCGAACAGCAGGAATCCTGTGAGCCTCTACAGAGGGGTCGCAGCCTGCGGCCTACACACAGCGTTCCAGCAGGCTGCCCTTTCACAGTGTTCCAGGGAGCTGCTTTGCTACTGTGTTTCAGTGGATGACCTGCGGAACCAGCCTCACTACCATCTGAGTCTGTTCCACCTCCAGCAGGAAGCATTAGCGATCGATCAGGGAGAGCTGCAGGGAGAAGTGCAGTTGAGGCTAAATCCTGGAGCATAGAGCAGGAGTACTTTATCATCTCCAGGCTAATTGTCGTCATCATCATCATCTGAGCAGCAGGGCCATTTCTCTGCCGCCATCTGTCCGGTTGGGTGAGCAGGCTCAGGTCCATCCATAAGAGTACTGATCTGTTCATGCAAACCTCTCTAAGAAAGTTACTAGGCATCTGAGTATTACTATCCTATTTGTGGAGGCTGGATTACAATCATTTGAGTGTACTGGACTTCTGCTAGTTGTAAGCTTAACATAAGTCAGTGATCACTGTGAAAGTTTCTATTAATTTCAGTGAAGTTGCTACTCTACCTTTTGGGCTATATCCTGAGGATCAGCGGACACAGTTACTTAGGTACCTAACTTCAAAATAACAGAGCTGGCAGAAGACACACTGAACTTTAATCAAGGAATTGCTACAATTGCAGCTACTTTCCCCCCACTTTGCAGGACTTAGGGCTATTATATTTAGTACTACTGAATTCCCCTAACTCTCTGAAATAGAGCAGGAGAATTTAGATAAGCAATTACACTGTTCATTGAATGGTAGAGAGATGATGAAAGGGGGGTGTTCCCTGGGGGATTATATGGTGCAAAGAAGACAATCAGATCTTACACAAAAAACTTTGTAAAATTAAATCACAATTTTATTATTTGCCATCCAAATATCATCAGCCAAGACACTGGCTGTCAAGCCCAAATCAAGGGCTAAATGAACATTTAAAAGCAATAACACATAAAATAATGTGTACACTAATGGTTACAGTCACATTTGATAATGAAGCATATTACTGATACATGCACTTTTGGTCAACATCCCGACATGTTTCGCCCAACATGGGCTTCCTCAGGGGACTGAGAATGACCGATGCACTAGATGTTCCCGTAACTGCAAATATACAGTGAATTAGTGCAAGAATATAAATAAACATTATACATTAATTTATATTGTTTCATATCTTATCCAAACCCCGTCATGCAATGTGGACAAAACCAGCCCAAACCTTACCCCGAGGGACACCAACCCCCACCCCAAGCCCCCCCCAACCCACCCACAACCCAATGGGCCCCCCCACTCCCCCACCCCCCACACCCAAACAGACCGCAGGCCAAAAAACCCCCCAAGGATGTGTCGGACCCCGCCCCATGTAGTGTACCTACCCAATAAGTCGAGCACAAAACAAACGACCGCCAGGTAATAGCACCGCACCCAACCGGAGGCCCCAACCTACAGGGCTCTGCAGAGGACACTTATAGTCCAAGCTAAAAAATGAATGAAAAAGAAAAACAATACAGCAAACAATCACCAAAGATTCGATAATTAAATATTCTACTGTTTGATATCTATCAATCACTGGGTGCCAAAAACAAAGTACCCAGAAAAGGGCAGAACTTGCCTCAATTTATTAAGCTAGATACATATGGTTTACTTACTGAGAAGGTTGGTTTGTCAAAAATGAATGCTGGGGGTGGTTGATTAAGGAAGATAGCAATTCATTGAATGAAGAAAATCCACTCACAGCCCGGGACATTTGAGTCTCTAGAGGTTTATGGTCTTCAACACACTAGGGAATAAGTAATTTGTCTTACATAAGTAAGGAATAGAGAAATGATAGAATAATGGCCCTGGGTCTATAAATAGCTATAAACTCCAGACGGGAACAACCAACACCCATATCCATCATTCAATACACCAGACCGGGAAATGTTCACAAACTTAAACATGCACACCCGCACGTGCTATTAGGAAAGCAACAGCTATTAATCAATTTTGCTGACTATGAAGACTAGTGCACCAAGATAAGCTTATAACGTCTCAAGCCGGTCCAACCAGCCACTAGTGAAGCTCAAAAGGTACATACCAGAGTAGCATTTCCATGACACGTCCACCCCCAGCTGGCAGCCTGTCTTGTGGGCTGCCTTGCTGGCTTATAAGCGTCCTCCACTCAGCCTGGCGTCTGACGTCACCGGCCGAGTGCGGACGTGGATCCCCCAGTGCGCATGCGCCAGACAAATCCCGCGGTCATGTCTAGACTACAAGCCCCAGAATGCATCTGGGGAGTCTGCGATGCCCGATGGGGTGAGGACCACACCCATCAAGCCAATCGCCAACTCCATCAGGTAGAGGCGCCCACTGGAGGGCCAGCAAAGGATGTTGCATATGCTACTTGCAGAAAAAAGGCACGGACAACGGGATAGGCTGCGAGCCCCAAAGGGGGAGGGAAATGACGCCATTAGGCGCCTCCCGCGTCCGTACAGAACCCCAAACGGCCATGGGTACCACCAATCCGGCACAGTGCACACCCCAAACGGTCTGTGCCCACCCACAGTGCAGACCACCACAAGGGGCGGTGCGGGGGAGCCGCGGGTAGAGGGGGAGGAGGTGAAAAAAGGGGAGGAGGGGGAGATGGGCGCCGAGGGGGCGTGGCGGGGAACACCACCAAAC
>BLSH010398035.1:77555-96885 GCA_018402905.1 Glandirana rugosa | reverse complement strand
AAAAAATTTTAGATATAACGGCCCTCGGACACAAGATAGTTTTTTACTGAGGGTAGTTTTTTTACGGGGGTTACCCAGACGCGTCATTGTTTGAAGTGAGGTCGACTATACAACTAGTCGACAGTACTGTATTTGTGTCGTGTACGTATCTAGCAATCTGTCCTCTGTGATAATCTACCCTTGTTTGACGCCTCCCTCTGGTACGAACAGTGTAAGACGGAGCAACAAAGTCCCGCCGAAAAGGCGCACGACTTCTCACCCAGAACCGACACAACGTCCTACCCGAACCATACAACTTACCACCCATCTCAACTCGTTTGGGGTTGACATTTCAAGCCCAGGCATGGCTTGAAACCCCACAGACCCGAACTTTACAGTTGGGGTTTGCTCAACTCTACCCACCATTCAACATACCAAGCCCATCCTGCAACACAGCCAAGACCCACTCTTCAGCACGCGGAAAAGCCGCCCTGAAACAACGAGGCAGAATGTGACAAGCATGGTCTCCCTCCGCAGTTTGTTCCCATCTAATAGTGTCTCCTGTCTAACGATCTATGCATGTGCTGTGTTTATGTCATGACAGCTGATCAACATATCAGCTGGAGTGAAGTTTGTTACTGCGCAGACCCATTGGGGGCATTTTTTTGATGGGAGTCATTTTTTGATAGAACACAGGCTCCCGGCAATATAGATTTTAAAAAAATGAAAAAAACCTCATAGGGCCCCCCCCCCAGTCCATACCAGGCCCTACAGCTATAATTTAAATAAAAATGGCGTGGGGCCCCCCCAAAATCCATACCAGACCCTTATCCGAGCATGCAACCTGACAGCTCAGGATAGGGGGGACAAGCAAGCGCCCCCACCTCCTGAACCATACTTGCCTTCAACATAGGGAGGGTGCTTTGGGGTGCCTATATAACAGCTGTCAAAGCAAAGAGACAGCAGTTGGCGGGAGCCCTCCCATCGAGGCGGAGCTTTTTACATTATTTCTATTTTTGGGGTCCATCGGGCGGCGTGATTGACAGTGGATGTACATCACGGGACACATTTTTTTTTCCTTTTTAATAAAGGAATTGTCAAAAACTGTCTCTTGTGGTTTTTCACTTTTTGACAATGTACCCGATACCCATTAACATGGGGGGGTCCCTTGTTAAAGGGGACTTCCCGACTCTGATAAGCCTCCCACCCACAGACCCCGACAACCACCGGCCAGGGTTGTCAGCAAGAGGGCCTTGCCCCATCAACATGGGGACAAGGTGCTTTGAGGGGCACCCCAAAGCACCCTCCCCATGTTGAGGGCAAGTGGCCTGGTATGGTTCAGGAGGGGGAGGTGCTTGCTCGTCCCCCCCTTTCCTGGCCTGCCTGGCTGCATGTTTGGATAATGGTCTGGTATGGATTTTGGGGGGACCCCACGCTATTTTTTTTTTTTTACATTTTTGCGTGGAGTTCCCCTTAAAATCTATGCCAGACCCAAAGGGCCTAGTATGGATTTTGGGGGGGGGGGGGGCGCCCATGCTGTTTTTTTCTTAATTCTGTCATAGGGTTCCCCTTTACCACCTCAATACACTGTGTTATATATACTATATTGACTGCACTATATACTCTCCACTGTATTATATATATACTACACTGACTGCACTATATACTCTCCACTGTATTATATATACTACGCTGACTGACTGTACACTACACTAACTACCTGCCTAATCTCCATTCATTCACTATATACGGCCGCCGCGTAAGCAGCAGCCTTATATAGTGTGGGGCTTGGACTTAGCCCCTGAGCCATGATTGGCCAAAGGTACCCTGCCTTTGGCCAATCATGGCTCTCACAGCACATCACGCTGTGATTGGCCAAAGCATACTGATCATGTGCATGCTTTGGCCAATCAGCAGCCGTCAATGCACTGCAATCTCACAATGCTATATGGGGTGCTCTGGAGTGGGCACACTTCCCACGAGCACTCCACTTGTTCGTTTGTTCGACTCAAACATCAAGTCCATCCCTAGTGGAGGTTTATCACAGTGAAACTTATTTCAGTGGCAGCCCTTGCCTCCTATGTAAAAGCAATGTTTCAGAAAAGGTGGAGAGGTTGCTTTGTATGTGAGAGTCTGTAGTATAAGACACACATTGGTCTTCCTCAAGCATACACTTACATAGGTACACGTATACGGTAAAGGTGCAGTGTAATGACCCTTCCAATACACTGGACTCTTTTGTATGTTTTTTCACCAGCAGAATATGTGCATTAACCACTTCAGCCCCGGAAGGATTTCCAGCTTTAGGACCAGAGCCCTTTTTGCGATTCGGCACTGCGTCGCTTTAACTGAAAATTGTGCGGTCGTGCGACGTTGTACCCAAGCGAAATTTGCGTCCTTTTTTCCCACAAATAGAGCTTTCTTTTGGTGGTATTTGATCACCTCTGCGTCATTTCTGATCGCCGCTATAAACAAAAGAGTGACAATTTTGCAAAAAAAAACTAATTTCTTACTTTTTGCTCAAATACAAATCCCAAAAAAAAATATTAAAAAAATTTTTTTTCACCGTTTTTGGCCGATTTATATTCGTCATATTTGCGATAAAAAAAATCGCAATCGGCGTTTATTGATTGGTTTGCGCAAAAGTGGTCGCGTTTACGGATGATGAGAATGAATTTTTGGGTTTTTTTTTTTTTTTTTTACTAGTAATGGCGGCGATCTGCGATTTTTAGCGGTACTGCGATATTTTAGCGGACATGTCGGAACATTTTGACACTTTTTTGGGACCATTGGCATTTATACAGCGATCAGTGCTATAAAAATGCACTGATTACTGTGTAAATGCCATTGGCAGTGAAGGGGTTAACCTGCAGGGGGCACTTTAAGGGTTAACTATGTTCCCTGGGCGTGTTCTAACTGTGGGGGGACTGCCCTAGCTGGGGAAGGGAAGTGGTCACAGCCTTCGTATACAGGCAGGCTGTGATCACAGCCCTTCCCCCTCACACAGAGCGGAGGTCCGTGTTTACATGCACGGACCTTCGTTCTTTCACTCCGGGGGGGCATCGCGGGTAGCCGGCGGCAATCGAAGCCGCCGCACCCGCTCCCTGCCCCCCCCCGAACACAGTGAGCATGCGCGCTCACTAGGCTCTGTCTCGCGGCTGCCGTCGTATGACGGCGTTTCGCGTTACAGAGCCACTCTGTCGCCGTCAATTGCCGATCAGCCGTCGGCAAGCGGTTAAACTGTTATTGACCAACCCTCAGTGCATGTGTGTTAAGCCCTAAGTCTCCAAATCATATACCTTGATCCCTTAGCAACTAGTAACCAAAGTATGTGTTTTAACCTTCAAGCTCCTAGTTAGCGTTGATCCCTTAGCCACCACTACTCACTGCATGTGCAGGAACGCTTCAGCATCTAGCACTCAACAAATGTACTAACCCCTCAGTGCTCAGTCCTCAGTTCATGTGCAATAACCCCTCAGCATGCGTTATCCAGTGCATGTGGCATAATCGGTCACATTTATTCAATGCACCATGCGGAATATCAGTCTAATGTCCACTGCCTCTGGTCCAATAGTGATCCCAGCTCCACTGTCCCATTAAAAAAATGAAAACTGAAGCAACACACCACTGCTAAGAGGTCCAGATACAACTTTATTCAATGAAAGTCAGGGGGACAATTCAAAGAGTACCCAACGTGTTTTCGGGGTCCAAATGCACTCTTCATCAGAGCCTGACTGATAACAATGTGAATAGACTAGAAGTGAACAGAACACTTATGTTATTTCTTCTGGTGTGATCACAAGCATGGGCCTTGGCAGGCTATCTTTATTTTATTGAGGTAAAGTTGTATCTAGACCTCTGAGTAGTGGTGTGGTGCTTCAATTTTGATTTTTGTTACGTTAAACTACAAGCCAAATTAATCATGGAGATCATCTTGGGTGTATAAGCCACCTGCCCGGGGAACCAAATTATTTCTATCAATATAGATACTTTAAGATAGCAATAACACTAGGGTAACCTTTAGGGTCCAATACTATTTTTCCACTTTTCTCATTCCATTTGCTGCTTAAGAATTCTCCAGCTACCTCCACTGCTCTCGGACTTCATATCCCTCCCCTGATAATAACCTTCTACTGTTTTGATGTCCCAGTTCCAACCTCCATTGTACCTAGTTCAAACCACACACTCCTCCTGTTTCAATTTCAGTTTCCTCTGTACCACATTTGCAGTACACAGTGCTGTTAACACACCCACCACCCACACTGTCCCAGAGTACCCCATTTCAGTTTCAGTGGGTCCATCCTGGACACTATATTTGACCAATGTTCTCCCTGTAGGTACCTCTGTGCACAACTCCTATGCTGCTGCTTTAGAATTAGTCAGTTTTGTAAATGTGTGCTGGGTGCATTATTAATCAGCCTATTGTCATATCCTTCACATTTCTCTCCTGCATTTACTGCTCCTCATCACACCCCTCTCCAGCACAAATTGCCCCTTATACTCTCCTGCACACACTGTCTGCAGCCATACCCTTCACATTCCTGTCCTGCACATACTGTCCCCTGTCTTACCCTTTGCAATTCTATCCTACACAGACTGCCCACCATTATACCTTCTGCACTCCTTTGCTGCACAAATTGCCTGCTAAGGCACTTTTTTAGCTTTATTTGTATTATTCCCACCCATCCATAATTAGCCCACTTTTTCTAGATAACCTAAAATGAATATTTGCAGGTCACTGCAGCCATATTTATCCTACTTACATAAACTTCTAAGTGGATCCACGGGCTCCTGTCATATGATTCTGTTGTGTATGACCACTTTCACATGCTCCAGCGTGTGGAAAAAGATGCAGCAGACTTTTTTTATGCCCACAGACATATGATATTAGTCACCTCTTATGATCATTTCCATCTATTTTGGGTAGTGATCTTATGTCTAGAAGAGTCCCAAAATCCCACTGGTTACTGTTATCAATTTAGAAACAGATGTAGAGCAGAATGTTGCTGTTCATGGAGTTACAAAACAATCAGCATGCCTGAGGGTGGTCAGATCCCTCTCTTTGCTAATGCCTAAAGCCTATAGACGACTTTAGAGAGAGAGTGTTGTGTTAATATGCTGGCCTGCAGCTCCATAAGCTTACACTAATGTCTACTTTAAGGATTAGAATACCAACAGATATAGAGACTAACTGTAACTTATTAGGCACCATGTCACCGAGATGAAATTTAGGGATGATTAGTAGATTTTCTATTTCACCTGGGTGAGGTCAAATGCAAAAGATTTAAATTTGTTTAGCATGTGTGCAAATGGTAAAATACAGAATTTAGTTTTGCAACCTTTTCCCTGCATATGATATTACTTGGCAAATACATAAAGTACCGGTAGGTCATAAATCATTTACACAGAGCATGTTCAGTGCCAGTAATGTATTGAGCATATCTGATGCTACCTTTTATTTCCCTAGAATAAAATATAACATGGTAGCCAGAATCAGCAGATTACTGTTAAAACAAATCTAAGTAATTTTTAAAATTATGTATGCAGCTTGCAGAGAGGTGCAGTTAGCCTTCCTACCTGTAGGTGGCCTATTGCCATTATTGAATGGGAAGGGGAGTCTCATAAGGAAATTGGTCTCATAGAGATTCTGTCCTGTGCCTTGAGGGAGGAAGGTAGTCTGATTGGATAAATAACTCCCAAGAGACGTCAGCAGCCATCTTGGGTGAGGGAACTTTTTAACCACTTCACCCCCAGAAGGATTTCCCACTGTAGAACCAGAGCACTTTTTGCAATTCGGCACTGCGTCGCTTTAACTGCCCACTGCACGGTCATACGGCATTGTACCCAAACATTTACGTCCTTTTTTTCCCCACAAATAGAGCTTTCTTTTGGTGGTATTTGATCACCTCTGCGTCATTTCTTTTTTTTTTATCAATAAGTTTTTATTAAGATATTCAGAGTACAAAACATAACAGAAACATACAGAGTACAATATAAGGGCAGAGGTGTATGCATATTGCTTGTAGTACATCATTGCATGAAAGAGTATTCACCATGGCGAAAGCAAGATAGGGTTATACAGTAATCAGGCAGAGTTATTATTCATTCAAGTAACTAGTCACAATTGGCTGGTTTCTACGAGCATATTTCCCATGCTTTTTTTTAATCTAACATATGACAGTGAATTGATTGCTATCAGTTTTTCAAATGTTTTGTTTACATTGACCATAGATGACACTTCGGATATGCTGGGAATAGATTGTGTTTTCCATTTTTTTAGTATGGCCAGTCTCGCTGCGAGGAAAATATGGGTGACCACTTGTCTGTAGTTTGGTAGATATTTTCCAATACCCACACTCAGAATGGCTAGTTTTGGGCAGGAAGGTTGGAGAATACCTGTGCAGCCAGATATTTGGCAAAGGATTTGTCTCCAAAAGCTGGTTAGTGAAGGGCACTCCCATAATATATATGTTAAGTTCCCCACTTGACCACATCCTTTCCAAAAATTGGGAGAGGCTGAGGTGGAGAACTTTGCTAGCCTGAAAGGCGTATAATACCACCTAGAGGTGATCTTGAACGTCATTTCCCAGAATGCATTACTGTGTGATGACTTTTTTATGGAGTTGAGTGCATTTTTCCATCGGGTGTGGGAGATTTGTGTTTTTAATTCCTTTTCCCATTTCTTCATTGGCTCCGTTTTTATGAAGGACTGTGAGTCTTGTATGGTGTTATACATGATAGATATCCCTTTAGTTTTAGGGGTGTTGTCAGTAATGAACTGCCATATCTGTGGGTTGACTCTAATCCCCTTTAGAGGGAAGGTTTGCGAAAGATAGTGAATTCGTAGTAGTGTATACGTTGTTGATGGGGTCATGTTATGTTCAGCTATAAGGGTGGCTATGGGTTTCAAATTGTCTTTAACAAATAGTTGTTGTATGTCGGAAATGCCTTCTCGGCTTAGTGGGTCTGTGTAGCGCATTGGTATTATTGCTTCTAGGCATTTAATAGGGAGAGGGGTGTTGTCCAGGATGTTCAGTGTATTGTGTTGCCTAGTTACCTGTCTCCACGTGAGCAGTGATGCTTGTGTAGTTATTGGGAGGTCCCGCAGATTCCATTTCTTCCAGAGATCTATTATGAGTGTATATGTGAGATTGTGTGTTAGGCATAGTGCCATCTCTATTTCTACCCATAGGGGTGTTTCTGCTTTGGCAACCCATTTCCCCATTTGTGACAGGTGGGTGGCCCGATAATAGTTTATGATATCGGGGAGACCCGCTCCTCCTACATTTCTGGGTTTAGATAAAGTGAGAGATGAGCAACAGGCCTTTTTCCCTTGCCATATGAATTTGTGCAAAGTAGAAGATAGTGTTTTAAGTTGTGTGATGGGTATGTGTATTGGTAGGTTCCTAAACATGTAAAGAATTTGGGGGAGTGTGTTCATTTTAAAAGCCGCCATCCTTCCGCCCCAGGAGAGTTCTATTTTTGAGACTCTATTCAACTCAGTGGAGATCTTTGATAGCAGCGGGTTAATATTAATGTGTAGCATTTTGATAAGTTTGCTGTTAGGGTGATACCCAGGTGTTTTATTCCTTTTTTGCTCCATGGGAAGGGGGTAAGGTTTTGTAGAAGTTTTTTGTCTGCTTGGCATATCTCCAGATCTAAAATTTCAGATTTTGACGTGTTCATTTTACAATAGGATATATCGCTGAAGTGGCGAAGAAGTTTGTATGCTGTAGGGAGGGATTTGGTTAGGTCAGTTAACATGAGGATGATATTATGTGCGAAAAGGTTTATTTTATGGTTGGATTTCTGGAAGGTAAACCCCTTTATCTCTTTGTTTCCCCTAATTGATTCAGCAAGGGGCTCAATTATTAGTTTGAATATTGTGGGGGACAGTGGGCACCCCTGACGGATGCCATTTGTTATTTGGAATGATTTCGAAAGGGTACTAGATGTATAAACCTGTCCCGAAGGGTGTGAGTATAGAGATAGCATGGGGGCTTTGATCAGGCCTTGGAATCCAAACTTAGAGAGGGTCTGTTCCATGTAGGACCAGTGCACTGTATCGAACGCCTTCTCTGTGTCCAGAGCTAGGAGCAGAGAATGCGTTCTTGATTTAACCGCATAGTCTATCACATTCAATACCCTCCTAGTGGCGTCTAATGTTTGGCGTCCCGATACGAACCCCATTTAACCCCTTTTTAATAAGGTGGCGGAAAAAGCTCATTATGCGTTTGGCTAGTAACTTAGCAAATATTTTTGTGCCTGTGTTCAACAATGAGATGGGATGAAAGTTGGCGGGGGTAATTGGGTCCTTTCCTGGTTTAGGAAGGGTAACTATATATGCTTTGAGCATTTCTGGGGGGAGGGCGGAATTGGACGATGCCTTTTTGTAAACATTTAGTAGGTGGAGGTTTACAGTAGTATTTTGTGGAAAGTTTTGTAAAATTCATTGGGGAATCCATCAGGGCCTGGAGATTTTCCATTAGGCAGGGAGGATATAATCTTTGTTAACTCAGATGGTGTAAACGGCTGATTGAGCTCTGTTGATTGGATTGCTGATAAAGATGGTAGATTCATTTTCTCCAGGAAAGAGTGGATATCTGCCGAGGTAGGTTGCGGAGTGTGTGGGTCATCTTTGAGATTATACAGACTACTATAGAAGGTGGCAAACTCGTCTGCAATATCTTGAGGGTGGGTAATCTTTTGTTGGGTTACAGGGTGTACAATATGGGATATCCTAGTTTTTGTTTGTTTTTGTTTTATTTTCCTCGCCAAATATTTGCCCGCCCTATTATCCTGTTCATAGGACATCAGTTTTAGCTTTTTAAGATATTTGTCATATTGGTCAACCAGCATGTGTTTAAGTTCCTGCCTTAGTGCTGTTAGGGTGTTTGAGATTTGCAGTGTTGGGTGCTGTTTATTTTGAGTGTCTATGGTGTGGATTTTCTCCAATAATTCTTTAAGTCTGGAGTTGTTCGCTTTCTTGGCCCTTGAACTCTGCTTTATGCAAATTCCTCTGGCATATGCTTTTTGTTCATTCCATAGGGTCCAGGGGTCTTATGCAGACTCTGAGTCAACCTGAAAGAATTCTTGGAGATGTTTGTGTATTGCCTCAGTGCATTTGGGGTCCTGTAGTATTCTAGTATTACAACGTCATATATACTTTTTTTCTCGGGGGGCATTCTCCTCTATGGACAACATGATTGTTGCATGGTCTGACCATGTTATGTTGTTTATCGTAGAGGAGTATACCCGCCCGAGGAGTTCAAAATCAGTAGCAAAAAGATCAATTCGGGAATATGTTCGATGTCTGGAGGAGTAGAATGTAAAATCTTTTTCGGTGGCATGCTGGCACCGCCAGACATCAAACATTCCTTCCCCATGGAGCAAAGGGCCCAAGAAGTGTTGGGTACCTCTGCTGCATGAGGTGGTGTCAACCTCTGGATCAACGGTGAGATTGAAATCACCACATATCAATAAATGTCCATTCCTGTGGAGAGAAATGCGTTTAAACATCCTGCGGAAAAAATTAAGTTGGTGATTATTGGGCACGTGTACTGTTACCAGGGTGACTGGGAGAGCATTGATAATGCAGTCCAAAATGATGCATCGTCCTTCAGCATCAGCTATCACGTTCTTTTGAGTGAAAGTGACAGTGTTTTTAATTGCGATCATCACTGCGACGCAATGGGATCATGGGGGGGGCTGGGTGATAGGTGTTTGGTGGAGCAGACTTGTCTCCATGCCCAGCTCTAGCTCAGGCGGTGTCTCCCTATGGGGTTTCGCCTTGGCTGGGCTGCGTGTGGAGGGGGAGGATGAGCCAGAGGAGTTCCCAGAGTCTGGGTTTCCTACCTGCTGGTAGCCGCGGGCTGTGGTGGTGGTTGTCTGTCCTCCATCTGCGGCCCTTGGACTTGCTTTCTGCAGTGTGCGTGGTGGGCTTGGTGTTCTTTGTGTCGGGCCATCGCAGTGTGGTCTGTGCTGGTTGTGGAGCGGGTTGTGCTCTGTGAAGCATTCAAAGAGGCTCTGTGCTTTGCTCAGTCCCGGGTGGCTATGCGGAGCAGCAGCTTCAAGCGGCTATCTTCAGCGCCGGTCCACCTCTGCGTCATTTCTGATCACTGCTAAAAACAAACGAAGAGCGACAATTTTGCAAAAAAGCAATATTTCTTACTTTTTGCTAAAATAAAAATAAAAAATATATATAAAAAAACAAATTTATTCATTGGTTATGTCCAATTTATATTCTTCCTCATATTTTTGGTAAAAAAATCTGCTATCAGCGTCTATTGATTGGTTTGCGCAAAAGTTGCCGCGTTTACAAACCATGAGAATTCATTACTGGCGCTTTTACAATTTTTTTTTTTACTGGTAATGGTGGCGATCTGCGATTTTTATAGGGACTTTAATATTGGGGCGGACATGTTGGACATTTTTGACACTTTTTTGGGACCAATGACATTTATACAGCGATCAGAAATTTAAATATCCACTGATTAATGTATAAATGTCATTGGCAGTGAAGGGGTTAACCTGCAGGGGGAGATCTAGGGGTTAACTGTGTTCCCTAAGTGTGTTCCAACTGTGAGGGGGCTGAGCTACCATGGGCATAAGAGATCTAACTGATCCCAGTGACAGGTTACATGCCCACTGACAGAGCAGGGAACCGGCGTGTTTACATCGGCGGTTTCCCATTCTTTCTCTCTGGCAGGTCATCGTGGCTCGCCGGCGGACATCTGCTCCGCCCAAGCCGCGGGCACACTCCTGCAGAGCGCGGCAGGCATGAGAGCATAGCCTGCCTGCTAACTGCACATGCGCAGGTCGCCGCTTGTATACAGTGACACACTGCCGCCTTATAAAGTACACGGTCAGAAATCGGTTAAATAAGGAACATAGCGTAATTTTGGATCGCTTTTGGCGAGTGTGTGGTAGGTAGAGGAACTCGCTGGTGAGGGATAGTAGTTATCACAGGGTTAGGTTCCAGATGAGGACGGATAGCCCAGAGAAGGCTCCTTCTTCACTTCATACTCCCCAGTAAGTGGCGCAAAGGTATGGAGCTAGTGCAGAGTGCAGAAACATTGCTTCTGCCTCAACCCATTTAAACAAGGGACCCTACCCTTGGTAACAGAAGACGTCCTGGAGTAATATATACTGTAATCCCTGAGATTGTATATTATGTGGATTGCTCATGTCAGTACTGATGAGCAGTTTTTCTGTTGTTTGCAAGATTTATATAAAACACATCAGGATACTATAAACTGTGTGCAAGTATGTCTTCCCAATACAAAGTATCTGAATCAGGCCGCGCTTACAAGCTACTAGATGTCCTTAGTACTATAAATTAGCTTTGCCCAATATATTCAATGACTGTCCCAGCCTAAAATGAGACAGCGTTCTATGTGGTACAGTAGTTGGTAAAAATACTAACACTGAAAGTAAGGCAAAAAAATGCGCTTATATCGTTAACACAATTTTTTGATATGTTTAATGTGCATTTAACACACGTTAAAAAATGCACCCTAGGCGCCTTCCAAGTGTTTTTTTTTCCACCTCATTGACATTCCACCATCCACCTCGCTGATATCTGAACCATTTAAAGACCAGGCCCATTCTGACACATTTTGTTTACAAGTAAAAATCAGTATTTTTTTTGCTAGAAAATTACTTAGAGACTCCAAACATTATATATACAGTGGATATAAAAAGTCTACACACCCCTGTTAAAAATAGGATTTTATTAAGAACTTACCGTAAAATCCTTTTCTCTGAGTTCATTGACAGACGCAGCCTCTTATTCATGACACGTGGGTTATGCCCCTTTTACCAGGAGTAGACTAGGCAGAACAAAAATTCAGACAGTCAAGACTGGCCCCTCCCAGGAGGCCATCCTCACTCAGTGTATAACCCCTCGTCCCTGAAAGGCACGCCAGTCCGTAACAAGCAGTGCAACTCAATCACTGAGGGACGGGTGCTGCGTCTGTCAATGAACTCAGAGAAAAGGATTTTACGGTAAGTTCTTAATAAAATCCTATTTTCTCTTACGTTCATTGACAGACGCAGCCTCTTATTCATGACACGTGGGGACGTCCCAAAGCAGTGTCGAACAAGAGGGGTGTGTAAGCAAGAACAACTGTACCCAACAGAAATTCGCAGGAGGCACCAGCCGCGCCTTCACCGCCGCCTGCAAGACTTTGCGGCCAAAAGCAGCATCCGCAGATGCTGACATATAAACTGTGTAAAACGAACATGTGCACCGAGGCCCAAATAGCCGCCTTGCACACCTGAGACACCGACGCATGGTGCCTAAAAGCCCAGGAAGTACTTAACGCCCTGGTGGAATGAGCCGCGACCAGAAAGGGGGGTTCGTGCCCCAGAACAGCATACGCATGGATCACAGTCTGTCTGATCCAACGGGATACAGTAGCCGACGAGGCCGCCAAACCTTTGCGCGGAACTTCCGTCAACACAAAAAGTGCATCCGACCTCCGAAAGGGAGCCGTTGCTGACAAATGCACCCGCAGAACCCTCACTACGTCCAGGGAGTGCAAGGCAATCTCCTCAGGATGTGACAGGCGCGGGCACAACGAAGGGAGGACAATGTCCTCATTAATGTGAAAAGAGGAAACCCCCTTTGATAGAAACGAAGGGGAAGGGCGCAGCACCGCCCTATCCTTATGAAATACCAGGTAGAGAGACCTACATAACAAAGCCGCCAATTCAGACACCCGCCTAGCGGATGTAATGGCCACCAAAAAAGGCCACCTTTTGTGACAGCAGTTGTAAGGGAATATCCCTGATCTTCTCATATGGCGGTTTCTGCAGTACAGAAAGTACTAAGTTCAAATCCCACGGCACCAAAGGCGACCGTACCTGAGGAGCCACATGACGTACACCCTGTACAAATGTACGAATCAAAGAATGCGTCGCTAACGGACACTGAAACAGAATTGCCAGAGCAGAAATCTGTCCTTTGAGTGTACTCAGTGCTAAACTTGTGATCCAGGCATTGCTGAAGAAAGGCCAGCACCCGAGTCACCGAAAAAGAACGGGGCTTCCAACCCCCCCCGCCTCGCACCAGGCAATATAAGCTTTCCCGGTGCGATGATAACTCTTGCGCGAAGTGCACTTGCGCGTCTTAAGCATGGTGGGGATCACTGACTCAGAGACACCCCTATCCCTCAGTACCTGGGACTTTATAGCCAGGCCGTCAAAGCCAGCGATGGTAAAGCAGGGTACAGAATGGGTCCCTGCGACAGCAGATTATCGCGAAGCGGGAGCTGCCAGGGAACATCTGTTACCATCCGCACCACGTCGGTATACCAAGGACGCCGAGGCCAATCCAGACCCACCAGGATTGTCGGGATCCCCTCCACTTCTATCCTGCGCAGCAGCCGCAGTAGAAGTTTGAGAGGTGGAAAGGCATACAGAAGCCGGTACCGAGACCATGGGGCCACCAGGGCATCTGTGGCTACCGCCAACGGATCCCTTGTCCTGCACACAAAGGTCTATACCTTGTGATTGAATCGGTACGCCAGTAAGTCCACATCTGGCGTGCCCCACCTTTGGCAAATCTGGCGGAACACTTCGGGTGCAGGGACCATTCTCCCTGATCCAGTGTCTGGCGACTGAGAACGTCCGTCTGCCAATCTTCTACGCCCGGAATGTATATGGCGGAGATTGCCGGCACGTGAAGCTCTGCCCACCTCAGAATGTGGTATGCTTCCGCAGCTGCTGCCGAGCTCCTTGTTCCGCCTTGATGGTTCACGCACGCCACGGCCGTGGCGTTGTCCGACTGAACCCGAACTGGGAGGCCGCGCAGCATCGCCGACCAGTGGGAGAGGCAGAGCCTGATCGCCCATTACTCCAACACATTGATCGGAAGGCGAGATTCCTGCGCTGACTATCGGCCCTGGGCAGATAATTGCCCCAGGACTCCTCCCCAGCCCGATAGGCTGGCGTCCGTCGTGACTATTGACTATTCCAGGGGAAGAAATGACTTTCCCAAGTCACCAGGCCAACGACCTCCTGGTCTGATGATCAAACCTGATCCGCCGATCCAGAGGCCAGGAGACTTGTCCCACTGCAGCAGAATCATTCGCTGCAGGAGCCTGGTGTGACTCTGGGCGTATGCTATCGCCTCGAATGCCGACACCATGAGCCCCAACACCTGCAAAATGCCTCGGGATGGTGTCACCCCTCTGGCAGGTGTCACCCTGGTGCAGGGAGAACATGCAAACTCCAGGCAGGTAGTGTAGTGGATGGGATTCAAACCAGCGACCAGTTTGCTACCCGGCAAAAGTGCTATCCACTACACCACTGAGCCGTCCTACAGAACCGTAAGGAGGACCCCTGACGTAGAGTTCGCACCGCTGCTTGCAGCGTCAGTAACTTGGCCGGAGGTAGGGATACCTTCGCCTGCTCTGTGTCCCATAACAGGCCCAGATATTCTAAGCAACAGGACGGGTTCAATGTCGACTTCTGCAAGATGACCCGCCAGCCAAAAACTCTCAGTGAGGTCCGGGTGATAGCAACATTGTCCTCCAGAGCCGGAGCTGACTCCACTCGCAGGAGAGAATCATCTAGGTATTCTCCCACAGCAATGCCTCTCTACCACAGCAGAGCCAACATCTTGGTGAAGACCCACGGAGCCGAGGCCAGGCCAAAGGGAAGAGCCACAAATTGATAATGGAGATACCCTACCGTAAAGCGCAGGAAGCGCTGATGCCGGAGACAAATGGGAACGTGAAGATACGCGTCCCTGAGGTCCAGGGAGGCCAGAAAAAAATCCCTGGTGAATGGCGGCCACAACCGAACGGACTGATTCCATCCTGAATTTCCGCTCCTGCACAAAGTGATTTCAGATCCAGAACCGGTCTGACCCCACCCTACTGTGGCACCACAAAGGGGTTTGAGTAGAAGCCACGGAACCTATCTGATGGAGAGACTGGCACAGCTACCCCCTGTTCGGACAGCGTCTGAACAGCCTCTAGCAGAGCTTGCCGATGGCCTGGAGGGAGTCTTAAATATTATGGAAAGAACCTGTCCGGGGCAGAGTACTGAATTCTATCTTGTACCCGGAGGGCACCACTTCCCGTACCCACCGGTCGACCGGTCCATCGGTCCGCGGACCCCAGAAGGCGGCCCTCCACCCGAGAGTTGGGTGGGGGCAGCCCATCATGCGGTGGAGGACCTTTCCTTTTCGGATTTGCGCTGCCAGGGCCGCTTACCGGTCCCAGAGGCAGTCTTGCTGGGCTGGGGGCCCTTGCCCGCCAAACTGGGCACACAAAAAAGAACCGCTTCTGGCCAGAGGACAACGGCCCCTGCAATGCTCTCTTCCCCCCCGTGAAATCCCCAATGATTTCATCCTACTGGGGCCCAAAAAGCCGAGCACCCTGAAAGGGCAGGTCCGTGAGGCCCTACTTAGACGCGTGGTCACCCGACCAGCACCGTAGCCACAGCAGCCGTCTAATAATGAACACAAAAACTGACATCTTTGATAGCATAGGGACTAAATCCAGTGCTGCATCGCAGAGGTAACGGAGACCCTGCACCAGGTGATCTGCTCGCTGCAACGCCCAGGCGAATCCTCGCAGCCCATATCATTACGCAATTCCATCTCACATTCCGTGAGCGACTGTGCCACCATGACCGACGCCAAGGCCGGCCTCATGGCTGCCCCTGTCACCAGGAAAAGTGCCTTGTACAATGCTTCTGTCCGCTTATCGGCCAGGTCCCTAAACGAGGGTGACCCTTCCATGGGAATGGCAGTCGCCTTATTCAGGTGGGCCACCGGCGGATCTACCGCGGGGGACTTCCATTTCTGTAACAGGCTGTCCTCAAAGGATAGCGCACAGAAAAACGTTTTAGGACAAAATATGGAATATAGGGGAACACTTTTGGAGCACGGGGTGGCTTCTGGGACCCAAAGGTGTAAGCAGTCACTTGCGACTCCCCAGCCTGGTCCAGTCGCAGAGAATTGCGAGCGGCCGCGACCAGGGAGCCAACAGAGCTCCACGGGGTCCCCGTGACCACCGAGCCCCCTTCCGGCTCCAAATCCTCCCTGAAGATGGAGGTGGGGGTGGGCGCTATTTGGTGACCCCCTTACCATGGCTGAAGTTAATTGGTCTAGGGGGACCAAAGGTCCCAGCGCAGCTTGTTCTTCAGCGGCCCCCTCCTGAGAAAAAAGGCTGACGGTACAGCCGGCATTGCGCCGCTCCCAGGACACTTAAGAGGCCTAGCAGCCATGACACCCCCACGATACACCCTCACACCATGCCCCACAGAGCCACTGGGACTGCCCAGGAGGGCCCAGCACCACTGCGCTCGCACCCAGGGAAAAAAGCCAGCTATACTTGCTCTTTGTCCTGCCTTCCTGCAGATGTCCTGAAAAAAAGGCTGCTCTGTGTCCTGATGCCGCTGCTGCTGCTGCTGTCCCATGTGCTGGAGAGGAAGAAGTGGCGCCAACACACACATTTTTCTCCATCAGAGGACTAACCAAAAATGGCCGCCCAGCGGCCACAAGAGGCCAAAGACGCATTTTAAAATGGCCGCAGCTACGGAAAAAGAGACAGACAGAGAGGTGGAGAAAGAAACACCGGGTCACCTGTACCCCCCCTCCACCGGAACGGGCCCCGCTAGCCATACCCCCTCCGCACCCCGGAAGGGGGGTGTCACTCACCCTTCCAGACGGGCGTAGCGGGTAGCCACCCGGAGCAGACCTTCCTCCCCCCAGGTGGGGAGGGATGCTGCCGGCCATGCGACCCCTGGACGTGAGCTGCAGCCCGGTCACTGGGTACACAGGTGGGACGTTTAACCCACCGCACCCCCGCACGGAACGGGGCACGATGCGGCAGACCCCGCGTACAGCTAAGGGAGGCTCGCATCGTTTGTTGGCCGGGCTGGGAAGATTTCCAGGATTCGAGATATCCAGCATATCACCCAGCCGGCTGCTTGATTGTAGTCTTCATCAGAAGGCTTGATCAAAAGAAAAAGAGAAAAAAATTTAAAAATTAGGGACCCGCAGATCTCAGCAGGGAACCAGGTCTAACTACTTGCACTAGGCAGAAAAAGAATGGCATGCCTTGCAGGGCGGAAATGTTATACACTGAGTGAGGACGGCCCCCTGTGAGGGGCCAGCCTTGCCTGTCTGAACTTTTGTTCTGCCTAGTCTACTCCTGGTAAAAGGTGCATAACCCACGTGTCATGAATAAGAGGCTGTGTCTGTCAATGAACGTAAGAGAAATGTCAGGTTTCTGTGATGTAAAAAACGAGACAAAGATAAATAATTTCAGAACTTTTTTCACTTTTAATGTGACCTATAAACTGTACAACTCAGTTGAACAACAAACTGAAATATTTTAGGTGGAGGGAGGTAAAAATAAAAAAACTAAAATAAGATATTTTCATAAGTGTGCAAACCCTTAAACTAATACTTTGGTGAAGCACATTTGATTTTATTACAGCGTTCAGTCTTATTGGGTATGAGTCTATCAACATGGCACATCTTGATTTGGCAATATGTGCCCACTCTTGAAAAAATACTCCAAATCTGTCAGATTGTGAGGGCATCTCTTGTGCACAGCCCTCTTCAGATCACCCCACAGATTTTCAATCAGATTCAGGTCTGGGCTGGGCTCTGGCTGGGCCATTCCAAAACTTTAATCTTGTGAATCTGGTGAAGCCATTCCTTTGTTGATTTGGATGTATGCTTTGGTCGTTGTCATGCTGAACGATGAAGTTCCTCTTCATGTTCAGCTCTCTAGCAGAAGCCTGGCGGTTTTGTGCCAATATTGACTGGTATTTGGAACTATTCATAATTCCCTCTACCTTGACTAAGGCCCCTGTTCCAGCTGAGGAAAGACAGCCCTAAAGCATGATGCTGCCACCACCATGCTTCACTGTGGGTAGGGTGTTTTTTTGGTGATGTGCAGTGTTGTTTTTGTGCCAAACATATCTTTTGGAATTATGGCCAAAAAGTCCAACCTTGGTTTCATCAGACCAGAACACATTTTCCCACAGGCTTTTGGGAGATGTCAGATGTGTTTTTGCAAAATGTAGCTGGGCTTGGATGTTTTTCTTTGTAAGAAAAGGCTTCTGCTAAGCCACTCTACCCCATAGCCCAGACATGAAGAATTTCTGCTTGTCTTTTCATCAATTTTGGAGGGACGTCCAGTTCTTGATAAGATCCCTGTTGTGTCATATTTTTTCCACTTGATGATTACTGTCTTCACTTTGTTCCATGGTATATCTAATGCCTTGGAAATTCTTTTGTACCTTTCTCCTGGCTGATATCTTTTAACAATGAGATCCCTCTGATACTTTGAAAGCTCTCTGTGGTTTTTGCTGTAGGATGCGACTAAGAAAATGTCAGGAAAGACTTACTAGAACAGCTGAACTTTATTTGGGGTGGATAGCACTTTCGACTAGCAGCAAAATGGTCGCTGGTTTTAATCCCGAACACGACACTACCTGCCTGGAGTTTGCATGTTCTCCCTGTGGGTTTCCTCCGGGTACTCCGGTTTCCTCCCACCCTCCAAAGACATGCTGGTAGGTTAATTTGATCCTGTCTAAATTGACCCTAGTATATATATTAGTATATGTATAAATGTGAGTTAGGGACCTTAGATTGTAAGCTCCTTGAGGGTAGGGACTGATGTGATTGTACAATGTATATGTAAAGCGCTGCGTAAATTGACAGCGCTATATAAGTACCTGAAATAAATAAAAAATATATGAAAATCAAAGTCACTTTAAATGATGGCAGGTGCGTACTGACTCATATTTAACATACGTTTGAATGTGACTGCTTAAAGTGATTGTCAACCTGTGACAACCACTTTAACCTACAGGTAAGCCTAGAATAAGGCTTACCTGTAGGTGCACTGCACATCTCCCAAACCTGTACGGTTCAGGAGATATTCAGGACATATGCAGTGCTTTGCATGTGCCGACGTCATGTCGGCACATGCACAGTGAAGAAGCAGCCTCCGTGTCGTTTCTTCACTGACTCTGTGCCGTGACTGGCGGGGACATCGCTGGACGACACAGGCTTTGTTTCCAGGTAAGTGGCACAAAATGGGCTACTATGAGATGCATAGTAGCCCATTATGCTTCTACTTCACAGGGTTATATTGAGGAAGTAAACCCCATCTGTTCTGGTGCAGAACACATGTGTGTGAATAGCAGATGTGCAAGCATTAGCGGCAATATGAAAAGCGACAGACTAAAAAGAAGTGTTCTTCATCTTCACACTTCTTTTTAGTCTGTCGCTTTTCATATTGCCGCTAATGCTTGCACATCTGCTATTCACACACATTGCAACACACACTTATCGTCTACACGTTCGTAATCGCCG
>BLSH010398035.1:36717-60471 GCA_018402905.1 Glandirana rugosa | reverse complement strand
GAAGGGCCCGTACTTGGGCCAGACTAGTTATACTTAGTCGCGGAGGTTATAGGGCCTATCGGATAAACGGTTCTAGAATCGGTTTTAGAACCGTAGATGCAAATACTCCCTATAGCCAGATATCCTCCTCGTAAAGAGTCCTAGGAATGGGCCAAATTCGTGGTTGTTGTGGTGGTGACGGAGGGGGTACCTTGGGCCTTCCCAACGGTCTCATTTTTTCGATAGTTTTTCCCTGTGGTCAGATCCCCGATCTTCCAGGACTATGACTCTCATCTTAAGTCACCCCTCCGGCAACCCTTCCGGGTTCCATGGGGGAGGCAGTGGTGGTGTTGTTGGTGCTTAAACCGGGTAAGGATCCTGAGAAATGCTCCTCCTATAGACCGATATCCCTCATAAACGTAGATGCCAAGATTTTGGCTAAGATCTTGGCAAATAGGCTATCCGGGATATTGGAGGCGCTGATTCATATTGATCAGACCGGGTTCATGCCCGGGAAGGGCACCGACATCAACCTCCGGCACCTTTTCCTCTCTCAGTGTCTCACACTAATTGCGGAAGTAGAGTCATCGCCTCCCTTGACGCTGAAAAGGCGTTTGACTCGGTCGAATGGGACTTCCTGTGGGGGACGCTGCGCTTGCTGTATAGCGACCCCAAGGCCCGCATTCGCACCAATAATGCTCTCTCGCCATTTTTCTCACTACAGAGGGGTACTAGACAGGGGTGCCCTCTGTCCCCATCCCTTTTTGCGCTGGCCCTCGAGCCCTTGGCCATTTTGATCAGGGGCTCTAACTGGGTCAGGGGACTGAGGGTGGGTGCCCTGGAGGAAAAGATATCGTTATACGCTGACGATGCGCTCTTATACCTCCAGGATGCTAATAAATCCCTGGAGGCTGCTCTAGACATTTTTAATGAGTTTGGGAGGTTTTCGGGAATCAGGATCAACTGGTCAAAATCGGTTCTTTTTCCTTTAGATCCTCAAACTAAGACAATGGCTGCTGATACCCCGCTACAGTGGGTCGACCAGTTTAAGTATTTAGGCATTATGATCCGGAGGGACCCCAAAGATTTTTATGACCTTAATTTGGCACCAGTGGTGAATCAGCTCCGCTCTAGGTGCGCCGCGTGGGGTTCGTTACCGCTGAATCTCCTGGGTCGCATAAACTTAATCAAAATGCTCTTTCTCCCCAAGTTTCTGTATATATTCCGGTCCTGCCCAATTTGGTTATCAAACTCCTTTTTCTCCACACTAGATAGATACATAAGCTCATTTATTTGGGGAAGGACCCTTCCACGACTGGCTAGGTCGACATTGGTTCTGCCGGGGAGGTGTGGAGGGTTGGCCTTGTCTGATTTTAGAACCTACTACTGGGCTGCCATTATGGTAACTGTCCGATGGTGGTTCATGCGCTCCATAGACAATGCAGCGGTGTGCCTGGAGGCATCTGTCCTTGGTTCATTGCAAGAGCTGGGTAACCTGGCTTATAGGGGCAGTAGGGCATATGCTGACCTCCCTCTTCCCACCAGAACTACGCTCAAAATCTGGGTGGCAGCTAGACGTAGATTATTGCGACCGGGCCAATGGTCCCCTTACACCCCTTTATGGGGGAATCCTAACCTCTCGCACTTCCATACAATTCCTGACCCACAGGTGTGGGCGAGATACGGTATCAAAACCCTTGGGAATCTGTGTAGAGCGGGAGCTTTACGTCCCTTCTCAGACCTTCAGAGGGAATATCATCTCCTGGGTTGGATGTATTTCCGTTACTTGCAATTGGGCCACGCTACCTGAGCACAGTTCAGGATCCCCCTGAGTTTGATCATGGATCCCGTTGAGGAATTATTGGCTCAAGAATCTTTATCTAAGCCATTGTCAGCCCTATATGGGACATTATTGAGTGTGGACTCCCCTAAGATGGACAGGTTGTGGGGAAAGTGGAGGGCAGACCTTCCAGAGTTAGAAAGAGAAGACTGGGATGATTGTTTGGAAGACAGTGTTAGGTTGCTAATATCATCCAGGACCAGGCTGATCCAGGTAAAATTCTTGCATAGAGTCTATTTCACCCCTCAGAGGCTCCATAGAATATACCCACAGAGATCTCCGGAGTGCCCTAGGTGTGATGTTGGGAAAGGCACATACTTCCACATGTTCTGGAGGTGCGCGGCCATTGTTAAATACTGGATGGAGGTGTTGGAGCTCATCAATAGTCGTCTCCAGATGGCCCTTCCGGCATCGCCGGAGTTGGCGTTGCTTGGTATACAAGAGGATGATCAGTGTGCTAGGTGTACCAAACGCCTGCTAACATACCTCTTTTATTACACTAAGAGAGAAATAATACTCAGATGGAATGCCCGTTCCCCTCCCTCTGTGAGCTCATGGGAAAAAGCTATTAATACTGCCCTTCCCCTATATAAGTTAACTTATATTAACCGCAACTGCCCTAAGAAATTCGATCGGGTTTGGCAACCATGGGTGGGTTGAGATGCTCTTCTGATTCACCTGGATAGTGCCTAGGGGGACGGGATGAGTTGACATGCCCATCTCTTCCTTTTACAGGGAATGAGGGGGGAATGGAAACTAGGATACTTTCTTGTTCCTTGAATTTCGCTGGGAATAGCATGACCTGTTCCTGTAGTACTGTTACTGTAGATACATAGATTTATCCCTTGAACGTCAATGTTTACTGATCCTGAGTTGTCATTGCCTTAGATACTTCTCTGTCTTGACTTATGTGGTGTTTGACTGTACCATCAATTGTTTTAATAAAGGAACATTCTGATTGTTAAAAAGAAATCTACCCCCATAGTGTTTGTTTTTGCCCCAATTCGCATAGAATGAATGATTATACAATTTCACAGGAGGAATAGCTCTTAAATATACTCTTTTTTTTGTTTGTTTTTGGTTTTAGTACCACTTTAAATTGTTATTGCTGAATTTACCTGTGCTCATACTTGGAGACCAGGAAGACATAACACTGGTGTACAGCACACAAACCGCTACTATGGCATAATATATGTTTGTAATTTATTTCTGTTTGAAATATGCAAGATAATATGGGTTCTCTACAAACTGACAGTTTTCTAGAGCTTAAATGATCTCAACAAACCACATACCGAATTCATCCCCTGTGAGGCTGGCGCTAATAGAAATGTTAGCAGTACCTAAATGGTTTAGGGTCTGCTGCTATAAATCAGCAGTCAGTCCATAAATTACAACATCAAGTCTCCATTGGCCCTGGGAATACAAGGAGGATTACATGCCAAGTGTGGGGAAGAGGATCCGTAAGATAGATGTGGTTATAGGAACATGGACTAATAGGTTTTCAGGAAAACCTTCTAATTTATGGGGTGTCTTTAAGCGGTTACGCAGCCGAATATTTCAGATCTACACATTTCCCTCCCGTGCAAGTGTCAGTGATGTGTTTAAAGGAGTTAACTCTTTCACTGCTCATTGCCCTGACAGTACTGGGGAGCATTATTACCAGGTCAGCCTTTTAGTAATGGACGCATTGGAAGCATACTTACTGAATCACAGTTAGTTCAGATGCATGCTCTGAATTTGCTTACAGAGGGTGGTTACAGTTCAAGAATATATAGTCTCTCCATTGTACAAAATTTGTCCTTATTTTGCATGTAACTACAAAAAAATAATATCCCAATGAGGTTTAAAATTTACCCTACCCATTCAATAATTCTAGTCTTTGGTAGGTGCTAAGGAGCTAGAACACCCAGTTGCCACTTCTATTTCTCTAGTGGTGAGGTTGAGACATCAATGGGTGGCGCTGGTCAATCAGAATATTTTTGGTCTGTCCTTGCAGAACTGGACAGAGAGGAAAGAAAGCAGCAGGAATTTCAACTTCCAGATTGATGGAGTGGCTTAGGGTAGCCATGACAGCTCAAGATTACGGGAGGAACATACAGCAGGGACCAGGGGGGTGGGGATGGAATCCAGTGTTAGGTCACCTGTATAGATTTTCTGTAAAGGTGAACTAACAATTCTAAAGCTAAAACTAAAGGTTAAAAAACCCTTAATACATTCCTTTGCATTAAGGTAAAAAACTTTTTATGAATGCATAAAGCCTCGTACACACGGTGTGACGGTCGTACGAAAAACGGTCGTACAACGGATTGTTGTACGATCATCCGACCATTAGTACGCGCGATTAGAGCAGCCGACGTGCAACGGTCGTACAACAGGGGTTGGATGAGCAGACTAGAAAACTTTTGTTGTACAACAAGCGGTCTACGACGTTTGTACCGTGTGTACAGAGAAGTTGGTCCAACAAGTTGTAAACAGGCATGCTCAGAAGTCAGGAACGCCTGGAAGTGTCCGTTCGTGTAAACCTACGTTCCTAATTCACAAATCACATTCACCTGAACTTCATCTTTATACGCTCATAGCACGTCACCACATTAGGCTTGGTCATACGATCGCTTAGTGCATGTCAGTATGCGAGACACAACAGCCGACATACAATTTTGGACGTCTGGTAGTACGACTGTCGCACCATGTATACGAGGCTTTAAAGTATAACTAAACCCAATTTTTGTTTTTTTTTGTTGTTTAGTTTCAGATAGAGTAGAGAGAGATTAGAACATCTGTCAGATCGTATTGCTCTCTCTGCCTCGTGAAGGCGATTCACCTTCTCTTTTTTTTAAATCAAGAAAGTGTTTATTGAATAAAGAACAAGTACAAATATGAACCATTGCTGCTGATTTGAAATAGTTACAATAAAGTTAGCATGTGAACATGTCAACCACTATCAGAATGTCAGTAAGCATTTAAATGAAACCGCTACCCCCCACCCACCCGTTCCCCCCCCCCCCCACCACCTCAAAAAATGAAACAGCCCAACATCCCACGCCGAGCCTTCAAGCCCGTATATTGTCCACCCCTACATTAAAGGAGCAGTCTGTGCAGTCTGTGCATGACCAGCTCCACAGGAGATAGGCCCGGTGTATCAAGCCAAGGGGCCCACAGTGCTTCAAATTTGGCTGACCTTCCTCTATGTTAAAAGATGTACTTTTCAAGTCTCAGCATGTCTCCCATTTGGTTTATCCATTCCCTAATTGTTGGGAGTTCGGTGTCTTTCCAGTGATGGAGGATAAGCCTTCGTGCTTGAAAAAGGGCTCTGGAGCGTTATAGAAGGTCTTTTCTCCCTGCTGCTATTAGACTTTACAATCAAAGCTGCTCCCAGTGAACCATTAACCATAATACACACTGTTATTACTGTTTTATTGTGTAAAATACTAACTGTGTGCAATATTCACTTGCAATACGTGCAGTATTACCTGCAATACGTGCAATACCACCTGTGTGCAATACTACCTGCAATACGTACTTTTTCCTCATTTGTATTTATACATTGTGATGTGTATATACTTGAATACTATAGTATGTCTATTGTCTATATATTTGCATTTAGCATTTGGTTTTTATTTTTTCATGCTGCTGTAACAAAGAAATTTCCCCACTGTGGGATGAATAAAGGTTTATCTTATCATATCTTATGGTTATCGCCTGTTTAGGTTTTATCCTCTACAGCAGGGATATGCAATTAGCGGACCTCCAGATGTTGCAGAACTACAAATCCCATGAGGCATAGCAAGACTCTGACAGCCACAAGCATGACACCCAGAGGCAGAGGCATGATGGGACTTGTAGTTTTGCAACAGCTGGAGGTCCGCTAATTGCTTATCCCTGCTCTACAGGGAGATCATCCAAAATTCCCAGAATGCAATGTTTGGGGTCCAGTGGGATCTTAACCTGAAACACTCTGTTAATAGTATCCGTGACCCTTCCCCAATATAGGTGCAGTTTAGGACAACGTTACAACAGGTGTATCAGGTTCCCATGATCTCTTAAGCATTGCGTGCACTCCAAATGTTCCCTCATCCCCATTTTGTGTAGTTTAGCAGGTGTATAATGTACTCTTAAACCTATATAGAGTTGAGAGAGCCTTTGGCCCACATTAAGTGAGCACAGCTGAACCACCTGTAGGGCCTCCTCCCACTGTTCCTCCCCAAATGCTCCCACATCCCTCTCCCAAGCCTCTGCAGCCTTAGATGGATAATTAGTCAGGTGTGCTGAAAGGAGTAATGCATAGCATCTGGAAATAAAGCCCCTAAATTTTGTCACCTCCTCCATATGAGAGATGGATACAGGGGACTGCACCCAGAGCACCCCCGGTGATTGCTACTGCACCGCATGTTGCAGTTGTAGATTTGGGAATTACATCGTAGGAGGCAGAGCAAATTTGGTCTGTAGCTGCTCAAATGTACGTAACTTGCCATTTTGAAAGATATGTGTCAAGTGCATTATCCCGAATCTTTTCCAAGCTGCTGAACACTTTAGTAATTGTAGTTCTTTATCATGTCCATTGTCCCAGATGGGGCTGAGCCCCGTGAACCCTGTTACCCCCTGAAGATACCTGGCTTTGTTCCATATTTTCTGCATCAGGACATATGTGGGGAGAAGCTTGTTGGACTTGGCATACGCTAGAGCTTCTAAGCCTGTAGTTACACTAGGTAGTTTCAGAACTTGCTGTAACAGAGCCTTGTTTGCATCAGAGGGTTCCTCTGCGCTGGCAGTCCCCTGGGGTATAGCTCAAGCTATGTGCTGCAATTGAGCGGCTACATAATATAGCCATGGATTGGGCAGGGCTAAGCCCCCAGCCTCTTTAGGTTTCTGTAGTTGTTCCAGCTTCCCCCTGGGAGATTTGTTTAACCATAGGAAGGATCGGAACAGGGAATTAAAATCCTGGAAAATTTTTGACAACAGGGGTGTTATGCGGAATGTATAAAAGTTAATTAATTTCACCCTTCCTACTAGGGACATTTTTAATTTCGCCCACACCTTGGTTTTATCCCAGATTTTGCCCAGTAGAGGTGACATGTTAAGGGAGACGTAATCTCTAATTCTAGGGGTGACTACAATACCCAAGTATTTAAGTGTCGCTATGGAAATATCTTGAAAAACGGGGTTCTGATGGTCCTGGTCTCAGTCCAGCATTAGAATGGAGGATTTATTCCAGTTGACCACTAGACCTGAGAACCTTCCAAATTTGGTAACGGCTGACATTGCTTCACTCAGAGAGGCAGACGTGTCCCGAAGGAGGAGCATTGTATCGTGCACATAGAGCATGATTTTTTCATGCAGCCGACCATATCTAAAGCTTTGCATGAGGGGATTGGATCAGATCATGGTCGCCAACGGCTCTGTCTATGGTAAACAGTAGTGGTGATAAAAGGCATCCCTGGCGTGTACCTCTGTGTAAGGGGAAGGAGGGTGACACATGGCCCGCTTCCCTGATGACCGTCTTTGGGGATTTATACAGTAATTGTACCCAGGAGAGACATGTTGATCCAAAGCCAAATTTGTGCATTGTAGCCCACAAGTATTGCCATTCTACGCTGTTGAATGCTTTGTGGGTGTCCAAGGACAGCAGTGCCCTGTCCCCCCCCCATTATCTGCTGGTGTCTGCATGTTGAGGTAAAGCCTGCATATATTTTGGGCTGTGGATCTGCCCGGTATAAAGCCGACTTCATCCTTATGTATAATTGAGGTTATGAATTTATTTAGGTGCTTGGCCAGTAGTTTAGCTAAGATTTTTATGTCTCCCTGTAGAAGGGATATTGGCTTATATGATGCTGGGTCTTGGGGGTCCTTGTCTGGTTTAAGTAACAGTATTATGCATGGTCATGGATTCGGGAAGGATCTCATTCTCCCTAGCCTTGTTGAAAACTTTTAGCAGGTGAGGTAATATAACCTCTCCATATTGTTTATACACCTCTATTGGGAGGCCGTCATCCCCTGGGGTCTTGCAGTTTGGAAAGGACTTCACTGCTCTGCAAGCTCTGCTTCTGAGTAGTCCCTTTTGGAACAATATAAGTCAGAGTAAAATGCAACCAGTTCTTGCACTACCATGTCCGGCGTGTTCACCAGCTGTCCCGCTCGACCGCGGAGCGCCCAATAGACATCCATCTGGTGGGATTGAACTATTTTAGATAATAGTCTACTAATCTGCTCTCCCTCCTCATAAAAAGCCAGTCTGTTGAAAAAGCGCTTTTTTGTCTGCTGCAGAAGTTGCCAACCTGTCCACCGCAGCCTGAGCTCCCTTTTGGGCTGGCAATGAATTCTGCTTCCAAGCGGCTCACTAATCCCTCCATCTGCCCTACCGGTGCCTTGGTTTTGGACTTGATGGCATTCACCTCTGTGGAGAAAACCCCCTGCAGGAAGGTCTTAAAGGCCTCCCATGCAGTAATGACATCAGGGTGGGCCTGATGAACCCACCAGTAGCTTTTTATCTCTGCTATTATTTTGTCATGGGATGGAATTAAATTTAACAGAAGGCATTTCTTTTCCAAGAGGCTCTAGGCAGTGAAACAGCCATTTTAACATCTAAGTAAATTAAAAGTGCTGTGTGATCAGATATCCCCCTGATTAGGTATTGTATACTGTAAATAAATGAGTCTGCACCTGGGGTACACAGGCACAAATCTATCCTCGCGTTTTAGAGAAGCAAGAGAATCTCTTCTCCAGTGGGTTGCGGCGCCGCCAAGGAATGTCCCAACCCACCTCTTCTATGAATTTTTTCAGCTGGGTACGTGGAGGCCTACCACCTAAGGCAGCGTGGGGTGTTTGTCCCACACGGGGTCCAGATAACCATTCAGGTCACCCACTAAAATTAACGGGGCATCTGGGTTGTCTAGTTAAAGGGTCAGGAGGGTTTGTAGCACAAACAAATTGAAGGGTGGAGGTATAAACACCGCCGTGAGGATACACTTGACCCCGTACAATCTACACATCAATACTACAAATCTCCCTTCTGTATCAATCAACTTGTCATATAGTTGGAAATCAATGGACCTGTGGTTCAGCACACTCACACCCCTAGAGTAGGATGTATGTGTGACATGATACCCCCATCCCACCCTGGAAAACTGTAAGCAGGAGGTCGTGTCTGGTACCAGGTGGGTCTCCTGTAATGCACAGATGGCAGGGATATGTTTATGTAGAGCCACCAATACCATTGTATGCTTCAGGGGATCCCCAATACCTCTGATACTCCAGGACAGTAGTGGGACCTTAGCCATGGGGAGGGTGTAAGATATTACTAGCAGGGTGTGTGGGAGGCCCAAAATGGGTGCTCTCACCTATGGCTCATACAGTTGGCTATGGGGCTGAGGGGTGCCGACCCCTGCCCCACAAATAACCCTTGTGAGGGAGGGATGGGCCAATATAGTCCTGTAGTTTTTGAGTTGGGTAACATTCAAAAACTTTGAAATCAAAGTCATACATTAGGTTCACATATGTTACTAACAGATCTTCAACTAAAGCACTTCTATCACAGTAAATATATATCAGCCCCCCATGTGGAGGTTCAGATATCTTCCTGTAGGGGGTAAGTAGAGTTGAGTCTGTGATAAAAAGAGAAAAAAAAACAAACAGAAAAAAACAAAAGCTTTATCTTTTCAACTCACACCCACGAGTCAAACAAAACATTGCTGGCAGGTAGAGAAACACATCTGCCTATGCGTTGTAGAAACTCCATTCCAGGATCTGCACTAGTGCATAAATGATTCTCGCTCGCATTATGAGGCAGGATTATTCGCGTTCCCAGCCAGGAATATAGTCATATAGGGCTCAACACCAATTGTATACCTTTCCTCAGCAAGATGAGTGTCAAAGATGCATTAGGAATATTTTACTCTTCTTCTGCTGGCGCCTTCCGTGGTTGCCTAATCGTTGGCTCATGTGCATCCAGCCATTGGGAGGCATCCATTGCGGACTCAAAGAAGTGCGTTTGGCTGCCAGCCATTATACGTAGTCTCACCGGGAACAACATGGCGTAGTTAGCTGTGGTGCATTCCCTCATCTTTTGTAAACCATGGCAGATGAGGCCTATTTCTTCTTTCATGCCCCCAAAGTGCTCTTTTAGGGTGTCCACTGATGCTGTGCACCTTTGTATTTCAGCTTATATGGGCTGTGTGCCTTCTTCCTCCTCACCTTCTTCCTCCATATCCAAGGCATTAGCGTCAGTGTCAGCTGTTGGGGCCTGTGTGCTGCTCTCATCCTCCCCCCCTGCATGGAATATGGCCGGCGTCTGCTCCAAGTCCTCCTGCACCAATGGTGTGGCGGCCCCTGAGAGCTTTTGAGCATAATAGATGATGTCCTTTGAGGAGCTTTCCCCTGGACTTTTGGGGTCTTGGGCAGCTTACCTGACTCTTTGTTGGCCTTTTCCACTCGGGCACGCAGTGTGGATGCAGCCGCGGAGCCATATTGGAATTCGATCATGCCGCTGTCCCCCTTCTGTTTTCGAGTCTGTGCACCGCTCATTCGGATGGGCTTGTGTTCCAGAAGTGTACGGAGGGGTCCAGGCAGGTGTTGGGGTGTTTAAATCTGGATTCCAGGAGCTGGGAACAGGATCTTTACAGGATCTGTGAAGGGAGCAGACACGTCTGCTCACATGCCTGTTCCGGCCACGCCCCCTGAGATTCACCTTCTCTAATTGTCATGCTTACTATTATTATTAAAAGTGAAAGTAATGAAAATCCCCAAATTTTGGGCTGTCTCTAGAACAGGAACAGAGAGGGAATCTTCCAAAGAGCACAACAATCATGGTGACCCTAATGACAACCATGCATTCCCTCAGTTTGGGGGGTTTCCTGTTCCTGTTATGGCTATGGGGCAGGAAATGAAGGGGCCTTTCTCCAATGTAATACAGTTGTCAAAAAAAAACCTACAGGGGTTATAAAACGACTCTTATAATATTGAAAATAAAAATAAAAAAAAGGCCTCAAAGTCAGTTGCTCCTTACTGGGTTGCAGAGGGGAGACTACCTGGCACAGTGTGTTCCCATTGGGAATGCCAGGAGACCTTCTTGCTTCAAACCTGCCACCCTTTTCTTTAGGGGGGAGGATAGGTCAGAATGTCCTGTTTCAAATCCCAACTGATTGTCATATTTATGTTCAATATCCTGTATCACCTGTCTTAACAATGGTTTGACATCTCATGTATTAATCTGCTTTCTTTCTTGTGTTCGAAATAAATAAAAACTTTTGAAAGTAAAAATAAAAAAGGCATCAGAGATAAAAGCAAGCAGAAGGTGCTACCACTTATGCCATGTCATTCTTTCAGATTACTGATGCTAGGGCCATTTTTCCTCCCACTAATTTCAAAGCATTTTTTCCTCCCACTAACAATAACTGACAGGTATTTTTCTCCCACAAACCAGTGACGCATATCATTTTTTCTACCACTGACCAGAAATGTAAGGGTCAATAGGTTGCATAAAAAACAGAAAAGAGGGATATCTGGCCAAACTCATCCGAGTGCCGAAACCACTACAATTCATTATATGCACTTTAGCTAAGGTGACCAGACTTTTAAAATGAAATCGGGGGACATATTTTTTTTTTACTAGTAATGGCAACAATCAGCGACTTATAGTGGGACTGCGATATTGAACTAATCTGACACTAAGTGACACTTTTGACACTTTGCGGGAACCAGTGACACTAATACAGTGATCAGTGCTAAAAATATGCACTGTTACTGTACTAATGACACTGGCTGGGAAGGGGTTAACATCTAGTGCAGTCAAAGGGTTAAATGTGTGCCTAACCAGTGTTTTTTCACTGTGGGGGAGGTGCTTTTACTAAGGGAAGGCATAGATCCCTGCCCCTGATTTGCAGGAACACAGGATCAATGTCTTCCATACTGACAAAACTTCGATCTGCATTGTTTATATAGGCAGACCTCCATTCTGCCTGTGTACAGAATGATCGACCGGTACGGACCCGCTGATTGGCTCCAATACCCAGAAATTCAGGATTGTGTATATTTCAGCGGTGGCCGGTCAATAAGGGGCGCTTGGGCGCCACCTCCCCCGCTGGCAAAGAAGAAGAAAAAAAAAAGCCAGCCCAATCCTTTACAGGAGGCCCTGGTATATTGACTTTTTTTTCTCGGCTCCTTGCTGTATCCTGACAGCAAAAAGTGAGCCTATTGGTCAGTCCTAAAAGACTATGTATGTGTACTGAGCAGGCGTGCATGCATAGTCTAATTGGCTGCCCTGTCATTGGATGCGGTGGGCGGGGGCGGGACTGTGGCGGACGAGCTGGCTTTGTGATTACTCGCAGGTGAAGCACACTTCCGGGTTTCCCGTCCCGCGCAGACCACAAGTCTGACTGAGTGTGTGTGTGCAGTGTGCACCTGCTGCCTGCCAGTGCCAGTGCCAATGCCAGGCCCAGCTCAGGTTGACTCAACCACAGCCAGCCAGACTCAGCCAGCCGCGTGCCGTGCGAAGTTGAGGACCGTCCGAGTCGTCCAACTCCTCCAGTCCTCGGTGACAACACCAGTGTGTGTGACTGCCAGCAGTGCCAGACCAGCAGCCAGCCAGAGATTGCCAGACAGACCACCAGCAGCCAGGACAGCCCTGCAGGTGGGTGTGAGGCTGTGAGCGGGGGGTACAGGTACAGTACAGTGTGGGGGGAGGGGGTGCAGGCGAGCTCAGCCATGGCCTCGTGGTGTCCACCTATACCTGTGTACTGGGCTGTAATGCCTGTGTTACTGGGCTGCAATACCTGTGTAATGGGCTGCAATACCTGTGTTACTGGGCTGTAATACCTGTGTACTGGGCTGCAATACCTGTGTACTGGGCTGCAATACCTGTGTTACTGAGCTATAATACCTGTGTTACTGGGCTTCAATACCTGTGTTACTGGGCCATAATACCTGTGTACTGGGCTGCAATACCCGTGTACTGGGCGGTAATACCTGTGTTACTGGGCTGTAAAACCTGTGTGCTGGGCTGCAATACCTGTGTTAGTGGGCTGTAATACCAGTGTACTGGGCTGTAATACCTGTGTGCTGGACTGTAATGCCTATGTACTGGGCTGTAATACCTGTGTGCTAGGCTGTAATACCTGTGTACTGGGCTGTAATACCCTTGTGCTGGGCTGTAATACCTGTGTACTGGTCTGTAATACTTGTGTTACTGGGCTGTAATACCTGTGTACTGGGCTGCAATACCTGTTTACTGGACTGTAATACCTGTGTTACTGGGCTGTAATACCTGTGTACTGGGCTGTTATACCTTTGTGCTGGGCTGTAATACCTGTGTACTGGGCTGTTATACCTGTGTGCTGGGTGTAATACCTGTGTTACTGGGCTGTAATACCTGTGTACTGGTCTGTAATACCTGTGTACTGGCTGTGGCTGCAATACCTGTGTACTGGCTGCATACTGTGTTACTGGCTGCAATGTACCCCACCTGTCATGCTGAGCTGTATACTCCTGACACAATATGTGGAATACAGGGGGCGGAGTGGGTGGATTATATAAGGGGTGGGGCTTATGAGAAGTAGGAGGGGTCAAAATGGAAGGGTGAGGCCTGGTGCCCCCCATCCTTAAACTTCACCAGCCGCCACTGGTTTATATATATATATATATATATATATATATATATATATATATATATATATATACATGATCCGGTGCAGCACGACCGCCCTGTAACAGTAAATCTGCTATGGGGGTGGTTGGCAACTGGTTAAGATCATCAGCATTATGATAACACACAGGCAGCAGGCACTCTATCATGGCTCCAGCTGGCAATGTGCTGTCACAGTGTGTAACATAACATGGCTGCTGGGTGCTGATACTTATGACCAATAGGTTAACAAAATCAGCACCCAGCAGCCATGTTATGTGACACACTGTGACCGTGCACTGCCAGCCAGAGCCATGATAGAGTGTCTGCTACCTGTGAGTTATGATACCATCCATTATGCTAGAGAGATAGACACGGTGCAATGTTGTCTATTCACAGACACCCCCAAAGCACACCTGTGTTGAAGCCTTGAAGGTACTGGCAGCCCCACGATTGGACCTGCTTCCCCTCTGCTCCTGCTGCTGGACACTGTCAGCTGAGCTCAGCTGCCTCTCTCTGCCTGTTGCCTCTGCTGCATGCCTCACAGTCTCTATAGTCTCACTCTCTGGGCCCTGGCTACTACTGGGTGGGGAGAGGAGGAAGATCACTCTGCCGGGGAAGGCAAGGAGATAGGCAGGCAGGAGGCTGGCCGGGACTTGAGCCAAGGCAGAAGAACATGCGGGTGGGAACAGAATGGGCATGTGCCCGACACTGAAGAATTAGTCCCTCCGCTCCGACTGCAGAGCACTTTGAAGATTGCCAAGACCGTGAAACTGAGCTGCAGCATGGTGGCCAAGACCATACAGTGGTTTAACAGGACAGGTTGCACTCAGAACAGGCCTTGCCATGGTTGACCAAAGAAGTTGAGTGCATATGCTCAGCGTCATATTCAGAGGTTGTCTTTGGGAAATAGACGTATGAGTGCTGCCAGCATTGCTGCAAAGGTTGAAGGGGTGGGGGGTCAGCCTGTCGGTGCTCAGACCATATGCCGCACACTGCATTAAATTGGTCTGCATGGCTGTCATCCAAGATGGAAGCCTCTTCTAAAGATGATGCACAAGAAAGCCCGCAAAAAGTTTGCTGAAGACAAGCAGACTAAGGACATGGATTACTGGAACCATGTCCTATGGTATGATGAGACCAAGATAAACTCATTTTGTTCAGATGGTGTTAAGGGACATTGGTGCTTTTTGTGGACTTCCGTGCTTGAGCGCGCGCCTGTGAGCGTTCGCACATGCCGGAAACGACGCCAAACTGCCCTATTTAAACCTGCAAGACCCAGCAGCCAGTGCTGTCCATTCTACAGTGTTAGTGTGTTCCGGAGAGCAACCTTTACTTTGAACCTGTATCCTGATCTGCCTGCCTGCCTGTTAACGACCCTGCCTGTACCTGATGATTCTTCAGCCTGCACCTTCTGTACCACTTGCCAGCCAGTTGCCTACTTCAGCCTGCCTCACTACTCTACGGATTGCACGAGCCACTGACAGACCCATCTCACCATCAGTGTTCCTGTCCAGCCCTCATGCACCCTGTGCTCTGGAACCCCCTATCTGCTCTATCATAGGTTCCTGAACCGGGGTCATAAGAGTGGTTCCTTCCTGCACAAGACAGACTCCACCACCAGGTGTGTGACAGCAACGGACAGCCATGTCTGAGTCTGCGCAGGGAGCACACTCTGCTATGGATGAACTGTGTGTTCACTTAGCTGGCCTGACGCAGGCAGTTAAGAACCTTCAAGATGGCTACACCCGGCTGGAAGAACGGGTTCAGGAGCTCTCTATTCCCACAGCTCCTGGAGGCAGCCAGGCCACTGGACACACCATTGCAGCCCTACCATCGGAGCCTAAGGTTCCCCTACTGGACAAGATTTCTGGGCCTTCCGTAACTCCTGCAAGCTCTATTTTGGCCTCCAGCCCCACACCTTCTCGCTAGAAGCTACAAAAGTGGGAATGGTCATCTCCTTGTTATAGGAAGAGCCCTAAGCATGGGCCCACTGTCTATGGGAGCAGAGAGCCCCAGAAGTCTCTACCGTGGCTCTGTTCTTTCAAGCCATGGCTCATTTGTATGAAGACCCCCACCAGGGGCAGAAGCTGCACTACACACCCTTCAGCAAGGCCGCCGCTCTGCGGAGGATTACGTAGCAGAGTTTAGGCATTGGGGTGCAGATATGGCTTGGAACGCCGCACTCTGCTATCAGTTCCGCCTCAGACTATCAGAACCCCTCAAGGATGAGCTGGCCCGTGTGGGGGTACCTTCAACGCTGGATGCCCTTATCAACCTGTCAATCCAGATTGATCAGTGTCTCCGTGAGCGCTGTGCTGAAAGGGCTCCGGGTTCTTCACGTCCCACCTGGATGTTACCCCGAGTCCCTGTCTATCCTGGACCGACTTCTTTTGCCTCTGAAACCTCCTTCTCCTCTCCTTCAGATACCTCAGAGCCTATGCAAATAGGGCTCCTATGCCCTTCTCTCACCCCTGAGGAGAGACAGCGGAGGTTCACTTTGAATTTATGTTTATACTGCGGGGAACCCGGACATATGGTGAGATCCTGCCCCGCCAAGCGCGGTAAGTGTGTATCAGCTTCCATTAGTGATGTGTCCAGTTTTCCCCACCAAGTCTCTCACCTTGTGCTTTCTCTCTCCTTGCAGCTTCCAGGAAAGTTTATTCAAGTGGCAGCTATAATTGATTCTGGAGCTTGTAGCTGCTTTATGGACTAGAACGCCACAGCTTCCCAACAGATTCCTCTTCGGCCGAAGACCCATAAGTTTGTCATCCGCCTGGCCGACGGATCCCCCATTAAGTCGGGTGTGGTGACTCATGAGACTGTCCCACTACCTGCCACCACAGCCGACGGCCACCAGGAACTTCTTTTGTTGGATGCCATAGCATCGCCTCTGTTCCCCATTATCCTAGGCCTGCCCTGGCTCCGGGCACACAGCCCTGATATAGACTGGACCACTGGGACCATCAAGTTCCGATCCCCATATTGCCTAAAACGGGTCGAGGAAGTTGCGCCTACATTGGGCTGTCTGGACATGGACTCTGATCCTGAAACTGTCTGCCTGTTCCATCTGTCTACCATGGATACCTGGATGTGTTTAGTAAAAAGGGGGCTGAGAAACTTCCACCTCACTGTCCATATGACTGCCCAATTGAGCTTCTACCGGGAGCTGAAGTGCCCTTTGGGAGGATTTATCCCTTGTCAGAACTTGAGTTGGCGGCCCTCAAGGCCTATCTAGATGACAATCTAGAAAAGGGATTCTTCCGACACTCCACGTCTAGAGTTGAGCGGACACCTGGATGTTTGGGTTCGGCAGGTTCGGCCAAACTTCACAAAAAAGTTTGAGTTTGGCCCCGAACTTGACCCGAACTTGACCCCGAACCCCATTGAAGTCAATGGTGACCCAAACTTTTGGGCACAAAAATGGTCCTGGAAAGGGCTAGAGGGCTGCAAAAGGAAGCAAAATGGGGGTAAGAGTGGGACAAGTGCCCTGCAAACAAATGTGGATAGGGAAATAACTTAAAATCACATAAAAAAAAAAAATGGAGGAGGAGGTGAATGTGGAGTAGGAGGTTGAGGAGGCCATGAACGTGGCGGTGTAGGTGATGGAAGTGGCGGTGGAGGAGGAGGTAGCCAACACTGATTTTTGTTTGTTTTTTTTACTAATTGGGGTAGCCCCCAAAATATTGAGATATATTAAAAAAAAAAAAAAAAGTATACCAATGGCTGTGTGAGGCTGGTCTAAATGGTATTCAGCACAAGGTATGGACAAGTCTTGTGGGATCCATGCCTGGTTCATTTTAATAAACGTTAGCTTGTCCACGTTGGCTGCGGACAGGCGGCTGTGCTTGTCTCTGATAACGCCCCCTGCCCTGCTAAACACACGTTCAGACAATACACTGGCTGCAGGGCATGCCAGCACCTCCAAGGCATAAAGGGCAAGCTTAGGCCATGTGCCCAATTTGGAGACCCAGAAGTTGAATGGGGCAGACCCATAAGTTTAGTACGTGTAGGCATGTGCACACATACTGTTCCACCATGTTGCTGAAATGCTGCCTCCTGCTAAGACGTTGCCTATCAGCTGGTGGTGCTGTTTGTTATGGCGTGCTGCTGACAAAGCTTTTCCACATTTCGGCCATACTAACCCTGCCTTCTGAGGTGCTGGCGGTGCCACAACTGCATTGGCGACCTCTTCCTCCTCCTCCGCCTTCACCTCGTGCTTCCACTGAGCCCCCGGTGTCATTTGGGAATGCCCTCAGCAGCGCATCTACCAGCGTGCGCTTGTAGTCGCACATCTTCCAATCACGCTCCAGTGAGGGAATTAAGGATGGCACATTGTCCTTGTAACAGGGATCCAGCAGGATGGCCACCCAGTAATCAGCACAAGTTACAATGTGGGCAACTCGGCTGTCGTTGCGCAGGCACTGCAGTATGTAGTCGCTCATGTGTGCCAGGCTGCCCAGAGGCAAAGACAAGCTGTCCTCTGTTGGATGTGTATCATCTGTGTCCTCCGTATCCCCCCAGCCACACTCCAGTGATGTCCACGAGCTACGTTGGGTACCACCCTGCTGTGAACACGGTTCCTCCTCCTCCTCCTCATAATCCTCATCCTCTTCATCCTCCAGAACTGTGCCCTGGCTTGAAATTTTTTTACCTGGCCTATCTTGGTGCAGGAACCGACCCTCCGAGCCACTTGTGAATGACTGACCTGATAACCGTGGAAATGACCCCTCTTCCTCCTCCTCCTGTGCCACATCCTCTTCCATCATCACCCGAAGTGTTTTTTCAAGGAGACATAGAAGTGGGATAGTAACGCTGAGAACAGCGTCATCAGCACTGGCCATGTTGGTGGAGTACTCGAAACACCGCAATATGGTACACAGATCTTGCATAGAGTCCCACTCGTTGGTGGTGAAGTGTTGCTGTTCCGCAGAGCGACTGACCCGTGTGTGCTGCAGCTGAAACTCCACTACTGACTGCTGCTGCTTGCACAGTCTCTCCAGCATGTGAAAGGTGCAGATCCACCTTCTGGGCACGTCGCATAGAAGGCGGTGAGCGGGAAGGCCGAAGTTCTGCTGCAGCGCAGACAGGCGAGCAGCAGCAGGGTGAGAATGCCGAAAGCGCGCACAGACGGCCCGCACTTTCTGCAGCAGCTCTGACATATCCGGGTAGTTTTTTAGAAATTTCTGCACCACCAAACTCAGCACATGCGCCAGGCAAGGGATGTGCGTCAAACCGGCTAGGCCTAGAGCTTTCGCCCATTATCGCATACCACCAGGCTGGGCTTGAGGCTCAGTGGCAACATCCACTCATCGGTCTGTTGTTCAATGCCCTTCCACAGCTGCTGCGCAGTGTGGGGTTTACCCCCCAAGCATATCAGTTTTAAAACAGCCTGCTGTCGTTTCCCCCTGGATGTGCTGAAGTTGGTGGTGAAGGTATTACGCTGACCGGATGAGGAGATGGTAGAGTAGGAGGAAGCGGAGTAGGAGGAGGAGGCAACAGGAGGCAAAGAGAAATTTCCTGCAATCCTTGGTGGCGGAAGGACATGCGCCAAACTGCTATCTGCCTCAGGCCCACCAGCCACTACATTTGCCCAGTGTGCAGTAAGTGAGATATAGCGTCCCTGCCCGCACTTACTGGTCCACGTATCAGTGGTTATGTGGACCTTGCCACAGATGGCGTTGCGCAGTGCACACTTGATCTTGTCCCCGACTTGTTTGTGCAGGGAAGGGATAGCTCGCTGGAAAAGTAGTGACAGCTGTGAACCATGTACTGTGGGACAGTCCACCAGACGGAATGACAGCATTTCAAAGGCCAGGAATTTTGAAATGCTGGCATTCAGGTCTAGGTGGGTGGTAGGGGGGTACTTCCTCTTTCTCTCCAGTGTTTGGGAGATGGGCAGCTGTAAGCTTCCATGGGACCATGGTGTGGAAATGCTTGGGGATGGTGGCGGACATGAGGCGTTGATGTCACATCATCTGTTTGCTGGGTGGCAGGTGACACTGGCACTGTGGAGGTGGAGGAAGAGGCCGAGTATAAGGAACCTGCCTGGGACGGATCCGCGCGCTGTGCGTGCGCCCGTGCGCGTTCGCTCGCGCCCACGTGCCGGCAACGGCGCCAAACGGCCCTATTTGAACTTCCTGCGCCCAGCAGCTTGTGCTGTCCGTTCTACAGCGTTCCCATTCCTGTGACCTCGCAGCGTGTTCTAGTGAGACTTCCTGTACCTGTGACCCCGGCTACCTATCTGGACTTTTTTGCTATCTGCCTGCCCCGACCTCTGCTTGTTTACGACCACTCTCCTGCCTGCTCCTTGTACCTCATCTGCCCGCACGTTGCCGACCCTGCCTGAATACACCCGCTTGGAAAGTCAAGTTCAGGACCTGGCCTCACAAGCAGCAGCCGGTCCCAGCCAAGCTTCACCCTGCACCATTGTGACCCTTCCTATGGAGCCCCAAGTGCCCATGCCCAAGCGGTTTACGGATGACTGCGGGAAGTTCCGGGCATTCCGCAGCACCTGCAAGTTGTACTTCGCTGTGCAGCCCCGTACCTTTGCTCTGGAGGCAACTAAAGTGGGCTTTGTAATTTCCCTCTTGTCGGATGGACCTCAAGCCTGGGCTCACCGCCTGTTGGAACAGAAAACCCCAGAGACCACAAGTCTGGATCTGCTGTTTTGCGCTATGGCCCATCTGTACGAGGACCCCCATCAGACCGCAACAGCGGAAGCAGCACTTCATGCTCTCCGGCAGGGCGACCTTACCGCAGAGGAATATGTCTCGGAGTTTCGGCAATGGAGCGCCGACACCGCCTGGGACTCAGCCACCCTCTGCTTCCAGTTCAGAGTAGGGCTCTCTGAGCCTCTCAAGGATGAGCTAGCTCAAGTCGGGGAACCTCACACCTTGGACGAGCTGGTCAATTTAGCCATCCAAATTGACCACCGCCTGCGTGAACGCAGAGTGGAGAGAGCTACTGCTGCCCCGCGGCTCATTCAGGAAAAGCCAAGCTCCCCGGAATCCAGCCCGACCTTGGCCTCCTCCTCCTCTCCTAGGCATCATCCGGAACTACCACAGAAGGGGCTCCCCCGCCCTTCTCTCTCACCTGCCGAGCAGCGGAGACGCATAGACCTCAACCTATGCCTGTATTGTGGGGGCTCAGGACATCTGGCAAGTAGTTGCCCCACCAAAGTGGACAAGGGTCCTACCGCAGTTGCCAGAGAAGTCCTGTCCTTACCTGGTGCTAAGCCCCACCTGGTCCTCTTCATCTCCCTCCAGCTTTCAGGCGGAAGCGTTCAAGTCCCGGCTATTCTGGACTCAGGGGCTAGAAGTTGTTTCTTGGACCAAGCCTTTGCCACTCTACATCATATTCCACTACGTCCCAAGGCCAGGCAGATGGTCCTTCGACTGGCGGATGGGTCAATCATAAAGTCAGTTACCACCACTCTTCTGCTGCATGAGCTCCTGTAGACCTGCACCTACCACCTGTGACCAAGTCCAGCCCTTGTGCCCCCTGTGCTCCTGAGCTCCCTGTCCCCACTATCAGGGGCTCACGAACCAGGGCCGTAAGAGAGATTGCCCCCGCATAAGTCAGACTCAACCACCAGGTACGTGACACAGAGGCAGCAGCAGAAGAGGAAGCAGGAGGAGGCCAAGACCTTTCTTGAATTTTGAGGTGCTTATTCCACTGCAGCTCCTGCTTTGCATGTAGATGCCTGGTTATGCAGGTTGTGCTCAGGTTTAGAACATTTATGCCTCGCTTCAGGCGTGCAAACCACTCGTGTCTTGTCGTCAGCACATTGTCTGAAGTACTGCCACGCCGGGGAACTCCTTTGAGCTGCCTTTGGTGTGCTAGGTCCCTGGGTGCGGTGGGTAGTAGCAGGCGCACTGTCTAGGGGATGGATGCTCCGCTTTTGCAACCAACCTGCTTCCTCTTTTGCTGAGCTGGTGCCTCTATGCGACCACGACCTCTTCCTCCAAAATGCACACCTCACTCACATGACCTTCATTCCATGTGGGGTCTACGACCTCATCATCCTCCACATCATCTTCCACCCACTCTTCACCACTGCCCTCCTTGTCAGTCTGTACACTGTGGAAAGCCGCAGTAGTTGGCACCTGTGTTTCGTCATCATTAGAGACGTGCTGCGGTGGTGTTTCCATGTCCTCATCCTGAATCAGAAGTGGTTGGGCATTGGTGCACTCAATGTCTTCCACTTCTGGGGCAGGGCTATGTGGATGGCCCATGGAAAGCACACCGGCAGAGTCATCCAAAAAGCAGAAGAGACTGCTGCATGACTTGGGGCTCAAACTGCTTTGCTGATTTACAAGGGGCTGAGGTGAAAGACAGATGGCCATGGGGTTCAGGTGCCAACTCTGAGCTTTCAGCAAGGGACCAGGTGGGAGACAATGTGAAGGAACTGGAGGCATTGTCAGCCACCCAATCTAATATCGCCTGTACTTGTTCTGGCCTCACCATTCGTTGAACGGCATTCAAGTCTACTATATAACGTTGAAGGTTCTGTTGGCTACTCGCACCTGAGGAAGGTGTTTCACTTGTGCGTGTAGCTGGCACAGATCGACCACGTCCTCTCCTTGCAACAGAAGCTTCACCAACACCACCAACACCAGCAGCACCACGACCACGTCCCTTATTTGACGCTCTCCTCATTCTGAACGCAAATGTACTATTTAGCACAAATTTAAATTATTTGTTAAACCAGCAATGTAGACGCACTTTTTTATTTTGTGCAAGAAATGCACAGCAAGGTGCAAATGTACTATGTAGCACTATTTATTAATAATAAAAAAAAAATGTAAATGCACTTTTTATTTTTGTGCAAGAAGTGCACCGCTCACATCAGCAGCAGGAACCTCTCCCTAAACCAGAATGAGATGATTTTAGAATGCTAATCTGTCCCTCCCAGCAGCAGCAGGAACCTTTTCCTACAGCAGTATGAGATGATTTTAGAACGCTAATCTGTCCCTCACAGCACCACCAGGAACTTCTCCCTACTCCAGTATGAGATGATTTTAGAACGATAATATGTCCCTCACAGCAGCACCAGGAAACTCTCCCTACACCAGTATGACATGATTTTAGAACGATAATCTGTCCCTCACAGCACCGCTAGGAACCTCTCCCTACTTCAGTATGAGAATGATTTTAGAACACTAATCTGTCCCTCACAGCACCGCCAGAAACCTCTCCCTACTCCAGTATAAGATGATTTTAGAACGATAATCTGTCCCTCACAGCAGCAGAAGGAACATCTCCCTACACCAGTATGAGATCATTTTAGAACGCAAATCTGTTCCTCACAGCAGCACCAGGAACCTCTCCCTGCTCCAGTATAAGATGATTTTTGAATGATAATCTGTCCCTCACAGCAGCAGCAGGGACCTCTCCCTACACCAGTATGAGATGATTTTAGAATGCTAATCTGTCCCTCACAGCACCGCCAGGAACCTCTCCCTACTCCAGTATGAGATGATTTTAGAACGATAATCTGCCCCTCACAGCAGCAGAAGGAACCTCTCCCTACACCAGTATGAGATGATTTTAGAACGATAATCTGTCCCTCACACCAGCAGAAGGAACCTCTCCCTATACTAGTATGAGAGGACTTTATAACGGTAATCTGTCCCTCACACCAGCAGCAGGGATCTCTCAATACTCCAGTATGAGATGTTTTTAGAACGATAATCTGTCCCTCACAGCAGCAGCAGGAAACTCTCCCTACACCATGAGATGATTTTAGAATGCTAATCTGTCCCTCACAGCACCACCAGGAACTTCTCCCTACTCCAGTATGAGATGATTTTAGAACGATAATATGTCCCTCACAGCAGCACCAGGAAACTCTCCCTACACCAGTATGACATGATTTTAGAACGATAATCTGTCCCTCACAGCACCGCTAGGAACCTCTCCCTACTTCAGTATGAGAATGATTTTAGAACACTAATCTGTCCCTCACAGCACCGCCAGAAACCTCTCCCTACTCCAGTATAAGATGATTTTAGAACGATAATCTGTCCCTCACAGCAGCAGAAGGAACATCTCCCTACACCAGTATGAGATCATTTTAGAACGCAAATCTGTTCCTCACAGCAGCACCAGGAACCTCTCCCTGCTCCAGTATAAGATGATTTTTGAATGATAATCTGTCCCTCACAGCAGCAGCAGGGACCTCTCCCTACACCAGTATGAGATGATTTTAGAATGCTAATCTGTCCCTCACAGCACCGCCAGGAACCTCTCCCTACTCCAGTATGAGGTATGACCTCATCCCTCTCCAAGGACCGCCACGACACTCCCTGTCTAATCGTAA
>BLSH010398035.1:0-12393 GCA_018402905.1 Glandirana rugosa | reverse complement strand
TAATCGCATGATTTTAGTAGAGTATGATCATATTCCTCTCCAAGGACGGCGATTACACTCCCTATCTAATCGCAATATTTTAGTAGAGTATGACCATATCCCTCTCCCTATACAGTATGAGATGATTTTATAACGGTAATCTGTCCCTCACAGCAGCAGCAGGAACCTCTCCCTATACCAGTATGAGATGATTATATAACGGTAATCTGTCTCTCACAGCAGCAGCAGGAACCTCTCCCTATACCAGTATGAGATGATTTTATAAAGGTAATCTGTCCCTCACGGCAGCAGCAGGAACCTCTCCCTATAACAATATGAAATGATTTTATAACGGTAATCTGTCCCTCACAGCAGCGGCAGGAACCTCTCCCTATACCAGTATGAGATGATTTTATAACGCTAATCTATCCCTCACATTAGCGGCAGGAACCTCTCCTTATACTAGTATGAGATGATTTTAGTACGCTAATCTATCCCTCACACCAGCGGCAGGAATCTCTCCTTATACCAGTATGAGATGATTTTATAACGTTAATCTATCCCTCACAGTGGCAGCAGGAACCTCTCCCTATACCAGTATGAGATGATTTTATAACGATAATCTATCCCTTACAGCGGCGGCAGGAACCTCTCCCTATACCAGTATGAGATGATTTTACAATGCTAATCTATCCCTCACAGCGGCGACAGCATCCTCTACCTACAGTAGCCTGAGAGCATGTGACATGCAGCGGTACGTGATTCCAGCTAATATCGAGGCTGGGTCACATGATGTACTGGCCAATCACAGCCATGCCATTAGTAGGCATGGCTGTGATGGTTTCTTAGGGCAAAAGAGTGAAATGCTTTTCTATTGGCTGCCCAGCAGCTATTCAAAAGTTGCTAAAGCATACCCAAATCCCGAACCCGGACTTTTTCTCAAATTTCCGGGTTCGTGCTTTTAGACACGGACACCCTAAAGTCCGGTACGGACCCAAACTTTACAGGCCGGGTACGCTCAACTCTATCCAAGTCCCCTGCAGGGGCTGGCATATTTTTCGTAGAGAAAAAGGACCATTCTTTACGTCCCTGCATAGACTACCGGGAATTAAACCGGATAACGGTCAAAAACCGTTATCCACTACCTCTGGTTCCTGAACTATTCCAAAGACTAGGGTCTGCCATCATCTTCACCAAGCTTGATTTACGGGATACCTATAATCTGGTCCACATCCAAGACGGCGATTAATTGAAAACCGCCTTCCATACTCGCTTCGAGCATTACGGGTAGAGTTGAGCGGACACCTGGATGTTCGGGTTTTCATGGAAAAGTTCGGGTTCGGATTCGGAACTTGACCCCGGACCCCGAACCCCATTGAAACCCATGAGGACCCGAACTTTTGGGCACAAAAATGGCTGTAAAAAAGTCCTGGAAAGTGCTACAGGGATGCAAAAGGAAGAAAAGTGGGGGTAAGAGTAGGACATGTGCCCTACAATGAAATGGGGATAGGAAAATAACAATAATCTGTCCCTTACAGCAACAGCAGGAAACTGACCCTATAGAACTAGGAGATGATTTTAGAATAATAATCTGTCCCTTACAGCAACAGCAGGAACCTCTCCCTTTAGAACTAGGATGTGATTATAGAATAATAATCTGTCCCTTACAGCAACAGCAGGAACCTCTCCCTATAGCAGTTTGATATTATTTTAGAACAATAATCTGTCCCTTACAGCACCAGTAGGAGCCTCTCCCTATAGCAGTTTGATATGATTTTAGAACAATAATCTGTCCCTTACAGCAACAGCAGGAACCTCTCCCTATAGCAGTTTGATATGATTTTAGAACAATAATCGGTCCCTTACAGCACCAGCAGGTACCTCTCCCTATAGCAGTTTGATATGATTTTAGAACAATAATCTGTCCCTTACAGCAACAGCAGGAACCTCTCCCTATAGCAGTTTGATATGCTTTTAGAACAATAATCTGTCCCTTACAGCACCAGCAGGAACCTCTCCGTATAACAGTTTGATATGATTTTAGAACAATAATCTGTCCCTTATAACACCAGCAGGGACCTCTCCCTATAGCAGTTAGATATGATTTTAGAACAATAATCTGTCCCTTACAACACCAGCATGAACCTCTCCCTATAGCAGTTTGAAATGATTTTAGAACAATAATCTGTCCCTTACAGCACCAGCAGGAACCTCTCCCTATAGCAGTTTGATATGATTTTAGAACAATAATCTGTCCCTTACAACACCAGCAGGAACCTCTCCTTATAGCAGTTAGATATGATTTTAGAACAATAATCTGTCCCTTACAGCACCAGCAGGAACCTGACCCTATAGTAGTAGGGGATGATTTTAGAACAGTAACCTGTCCCCTTACAGCAACAGCAGGAACCTGACCCTATAGCAGTAGGAGATGATTTTAGAACAATAATCTGTCCCTTTCAGCAACAGCAGGAACTTGACCCTATAGAACTAGGAGATGATTTTAAAACAATAATCTGTCCCTTACAGCAACAGCAGGAACCTGACCCTATAGAACTAGGAGATGATTTTAGAACAATAATCTGTCCCTTACAGCAACAGCAGGAACCTCTCCCTTTAGAACTAGGAGATGATTATAGAACAATAATCTGTCCCTTACAGCAACAGCAGGAACCTCTCCCTATAGCAGTTTGATATTATTTTAGAACAATAATCTGTCCCTTACAGCACCAGCAGGAACCTCTCCCTATAGCAGTTTAATATGATTTTAGAACAATAATCTGTCCCTTACAGCACCAGCAGGAACCTCTCCCTATAGCAGTTTGATATGATTTTAGAACAATAATCTGTCCCTTACAACACCAGCATAAACCTCTCCCTCTAGCAGTTAGATATGATTTTAGAACAATAATCTGTCCCTCACAACACCAGCAGGAACCTCTCCCTATAGCAGTTTGATATGATTTTAGAACAATAATCTGTCCCTTACAGCACCAGCAGGAACCTGACCCTATAGCAGTAGGAGATGATTTTAGAACAGTAATCTGTCCCCTTACAGCAACAGCAGGAACCTGACCCTATAGCAGTAGGAGATGATTTTAGAACAATAATCTGTCCCTTACAGCAACAGCAGGAACCTGCCCCTATAGAACTAGGAGATGATTTTAAAACAATAATATGTCCCTTACAGCAACAGTAGGAACCTGACCCTATAGAACTAGGAGATGATTTTAGAACAATAATATGTCCCTTGCAGCAACAGTAGGAACCTCACCCTATAGAACTAGGAGATGATTTTAGAACAATAATCTGTCCCTCTAAGCAGTAGACTCTAACTAGTCCAGTCAGATTCTTCTGTAATGCAGGATAAGATGTTGTTAGATCTGCAATCTGTCTCTAAAAGCAGCAGTAGTAGTAATCTCTAACTAGTCCACAATTAGATCGTTCTGTAATGCAGGATGAGATGTTATTAAATCTGCAATCTGTCCCTCACAGCACCAGAAGCATCCTCTCCTTACATTAGCATGAGAGCATATGACATGCAGCACTACGTGACTCCAGCTCATACAGAGGCTGGGTCACATGATGCACTGGCCAATCACAGCCATGCCATTAGTAGGCATGGCTGTGATGGCTTCTAAGGACAAACCAGTGAAACGCTTGTTGTTTGGCTGCCCTACAGCTATTCAACAAGCGGGAAAAAATACCAGAACCCAGCATAAAGGGATTCCCTGTCATCATTGTTCCAATCACGCAGCTCACGAAACAAAACATTCATTTTCAGTGGGCCACCGAGGCAGTAACAGTGTTCCAGACTCTAAAAGGGCTGTTCATGGCAGCGCCCATCTTAAAACATCCTGAGCCAGCCTTGCCCTATGTCCTGGAGGTGGGCGCTTCAGAGACTGCTGTGGGGGCAGTTGTCTCCCAGAGACAGGGCCCCAAGGTTCTGCTCCATCCTGTCACATTCTTCTTTTGGAAATTATCAGTTCCAGTGAAGAATTATGACGTAGGGGATAGAGAACTCTTGGCCATCAAATCAGCACTTGAAGAATGGCGATACTTGCTCGAAGGAGCCACACACCCTATTTTGATATATACAGACCACAAGAACCTGGAATATCTGAGAACGGCATGACATTTCCTATTGTCCAAGGAGGATCTGCTGGCACAGATTAGACGGTCCCTTGCTCAACCGGCTCTTGGGATCCCAGGTTGTTGGTGAAGGACGGGCTATGGTGGTATGGTCAGTGAGTCTTCATTCTGGCGGAGCAACACCCCACTGTCTTGGAACTATACCATGACCACAAGCTGGCAGGGCACTTTGGAGCCCGGTAAACTTTGGAGCTGCTCTCACGCTCTTTCTGGTGGCCACTGGCAGAAGAAGACTGCAGGAAATATGTGAGCACATATGCTACTTGTGCGCAAAACAAAACAGACAAAGCCAAGGCTTGTGGTCTTTTGAATCCACTCCCTGTACCTGAGTGTCCCTGGACCCGGATAGTTATGGACTTTATTGTGGAACTACCCCCGTCCAAGGGCTTTACTACCATCTTTGTGGTCGTGGATCGCATGACCTAGATGGCCCATATTTTGCTCATGAAGGGCACACCAACGGCTGCAGAGGCAGAGGAAATCTTCAGACTCCACAGGATACCCCTTAGTATTGTGTCAGATCGTGGGGTCCAGTTGACCTCCAGATTCTGGAGGGCCCTGTGTTCAGTGTTGGAAATTGAACTTTCCCTGTCCTCGGCCTACTATCCCCAGACGAAGGGCCAAACTGAGAGAACGAACCAGACTCTGGAACAGTATCTACGGTGTTTTTCCTTGTTCTCTCAAGATGACTGGGCCTCCCTATTACCGTTGGCCGAATTCGCCTTCAATAACACCGTCCACTCAGCCACCAAACAGTCCCCGTTCTGGGCGAATTATGGCTTCCACCCAACCTTTCTACCTGGCTTGGCTTCTAAAAATACCGTACTGACAGTACAGGAAACTTTGAATTTCTTCAGAGAAAATACCCAACTCCTGCAGGACACACTTTCCAGAACCACGGAACTTACTAAACAAGCTTTTGACAGGAAAAGACAGGGAGAGCTAGAACTCAAAAGTGGAACTTCCGCTTTAAGGCCTCCTCCCCAGCGCCTGATGATAAAACGGAGCTTTTGGGGAGGAGGGGGGTGCGGGTGCCCGATTTTGACAGATACCTGCAGCCACTTCCATTCTGGTCACCTTAGGCGATTGGAAGTGGAAGGTTTCCTTCCCCCTCCCTCCTGGAGTCTTTTGGGACACAGGACAGGTCCTAGAAGACTTCAGGACCAATCATGGTGCGCAGCACTGCTCGTGCATGTGCAGTGCGTGCCCGACCGTGAAGCCGCTAGCTGTCATAGCCATGTGACCACAGTTGCCATGATGGCTCCACAGAGAGGAAGGGGAGAGGAGCGAGGCTTCGGGCAGCCGCATCGCTGGACCGTGGGACAGGGGAGTGACTGTTTATTAAAAGTCAGCATCTAAACTTTTTGTAGCTGCTGACATTTAATAAACTTACAAAACAGTGGAACACCTCTTTAATGGCTGTGTGTTGAGTTATTTTGAGGGGACAGCAAATTTACACTGTTATACAAGCTGTACACTCACTACTTTACATTGTAGCAAAGTGTAATTTCTTCAGTGTTGTCACGTGAAAAGATATAACAAAATATTTACAAAAATGTGAGGGGTGTACTCACTTTTGTGAGATAGTGTATATAAATCTATGGACTAATTTTGAAATTTGGTTGGACACTTTAGCATCTTATGATATATGAATTGGTTTTTTACAGTACTTATAGCACTTTACTATTATGAATTGTTTATTTTGGAACACTAAGTAAGCATTTACATTTTTGCACTTTAGTACAGTACAATTAGTAGTGCCGCACATATTTGTTTTTGATATTCTCAAAGTTTACAGCATAAAATTATTTCAGTTTAAAGAATTCCAGGCATGGATATTTTACACAGTTACATTAGTGCAGCTTAGGTCACTGTAACTATGCTTATACCATACCTGTGAGATCCCACTAGAAACTGGAAATCACTGTAGTAGCCACCACTACTACGGTTAACTCCACTTAGCTTCTGGGTGCCATGCCCATTGGCTGGTTGTCTGCATTCTGAACTCCTGAGGTCAGCTGCTTGGCATGGGCACCATTTAGAGATCACTTTGCCTCTTCCCCCCTTGTCCAATCAGAAAATGCCTTGGATTCATTGAGAAACTGCAAAGCACTCTCTGAATGGCACACATACCCAGTGGCTAACCTTATGGGTTCACAATGCAGCAGGGCAGCCTAGCATGGGACCTGCAAGTTAGTGGAGATCACTGTAGTATAGTTACATTTTTAGGTTGAAAAACGACCCCAGTCCATCTAATTCAGCCAATAAAAACACACACACACAAATAGGAAACCTCCTTTTATACTATCCTATACCCATGGCTTATCCAGACAAAGGCAAAAAAAAACCACAATGAAGCATGATCCAATTTGCTTTGTGTGGGAAAAAATATATTTCCTGATTCCCCATAAAGCAATCAGCTATTCCTTTGATCAACTACCCTTGTTGTTATTACCTCTATATATTTAACATCAATTTATATTTTGTGCATTTATGGGTGCATTTAGCTCTTTTTTAAAACAATTTACTGAGCTGGCCAGAGCCAGTTCTTGAGGGAGTTTATTTAACATTTTCACATTTCCATGACACAATAAAATACACTTACAGGATTTGTATATATAGTGGGCTCATCTGACAATCACAAGTGAGGCTGGGTTCCTGTCCCTGTGACTCCGACATTCCTTAGCAGACCAGCAGTGGTGGGAGAGATGTCATGTACCGATTGGGAGGAAGACCTGTCATCCGAAGCCACGGTGGAATGCACGCCGCACTCATGGGCCACACAAACTGGTAGTGACTTAAGGACGGGGGGGCAGTTATGCGTTTCGGAGCATACGCACAATGCTCCTTCCTCAGACAAAACTTAGAGCCACAGGAACAGGAACCCAGCAAACTTGTAATTACCAGATGATCCTGCTATATATATTCACATCCTGTAAGTGTATTTTATTATGTCGGCTAAATAATACTGCACTTAGAAGCACCTTCTTCACCTCTCTCCTTTTGCCAGCTGGAGTTGCTTCACTCTTAGAAGAGCTGCTCCAGTGCCAGTTTTTAGTTTCTACATTCCAACTGGATTCCATGTTTTTTTCATACTAAGGCTGGATACACTGGACGGAAGTGCCCTATGCTCCATGTTCTTACTTTCCATATCCTTCCATATGTAAATGTTAAATCTCTTTTCGTAAATAGAGGACAAAGTGAAGAACTTGTAGGGTGTTACTGGTCACCTTCGGGTATATAAATTTACACTAATAACCAATTCATAAAAAAATGGTGACTTTGATGTTTTCCTTGAGGAGTATCTGGACTTGGGCTCAGTGCTGCACATCTCATCCAGGATTTCTGTATTTACATCCTTGGGAAGTTCCCTACATGCGTTTCTGGCCATTCCGTTAGTTTGGAGGCTGTTTTGCTCTGGTAAGCTGCTTTCCTTTATCGGTGGTGGATTTGGTAACATTGCATGGGACAAATTGCTACTAATCACCTTTCCTCACTGGGTGATGTGCGTGCTATCCAAACTTTATTTATAAGGAATTCCATGGTGGGCCTATACTGGGACTTTTTATCTGGACTTATCTACATATTAATTTCTCTGCATAAGATCATTCTAATTTTACATGCTATCATGTAGACAAGTGCTGCATTTTCTAATTGTATTTTGCACTAGTCGCCTCAAAATGATCAAATGTGAGGCAACAAGTATTGAACCACAAACTCCTTTGTAAAGTCTGCGGTCATGAGCACCGGCTGGAAACAAAGGGCTTGCTTCAATTTTTGGAAGGCCTTTTCGGCTTTGGGATTCCATTTAACCATTCCTGATCCTCTACCCTTCGGTCAGAGGGACAACAACGGTGGCAAAGTCGGGGATGAATCGTCGGTAATACCCTGTAATCCCCCAGAAAGGCCCAATCCTGTTTCTTGTTGGGACCACTTTTACATTGCCTCAGCCTTATTGATCTGGGGCTTAATCAGACCCCAACCAATAACATACCCAAGGGATTTGGCCTCCTCGAGACCTATGGCACACTTCTTTGGATTGGCTGTTAAACCTTCTAACAGTAAATGGCTTCAAACATGCTTGGGATAAACATAAATCTATAGTCAGACAACAAGGTTAATGTAAAAAATAAAAAATAAAATAAATAAATAAATAAATCAATAAAAAGGGGCAGACTCGATGGACTTCTCAGTCTTTTTCTGCCGTCACTTTTCTAAGTTTCTATGCTTCTATCCTTAGTGCATCTACCACTGTCTGCACCCGGGGCAGATGTGATTTCCAATTTGGACTGTGGATGACGACATCATCCAGATAGGCCACTGCATAGGGCCAATGCGGCATCAAAGCCTTCTCCATCATCCTCTGAAAGGATGCAGGGGCCCCATGCAGACCAAACGGCATTTGTTTGTATTGGAAGGACAACTCGGGAGTAGAGAAGGCTGTTTTTTTCCTTTGCTGACTCCGTTAGGGGGATCTGCCAGTATCCCTTAGTTAGGTCTAGGGTTGTTATGTATCCAACCTATCCATGCGTTTGTCAACCCGTGGCGCCGGGTATGCGTCAAACTTAGACACGTCATACAGCTTCCTGAAATTGTTACAGAACCAGATGATGGGAACAGTGTTGCCAACCGCCAGTATTTTTACTGGCAGCCAGTAAAAAATGGGCAATTTTCTCCTGGCAGTAAATGCCAGAAAGAGGAAAGGGTTGCCAGCAAAAAATATGGCTGTGATGCTCGGCATGCCCAGTTCCGGTCCAGCAGAGATCATCCAAGTGCCTGCTAAAGTGTGTTTTGGTGGCGCCGGCTGGGGGGAGGTCTGGCAGAGTGTATTGTATGATGTCATGGTGGAAAGGAGCCAAAAATGTGGGTCTGCGGGATGGGATCAAGGCAAGCCAGGAGTGGGACTGTCAGTGCAGTTTAGACTGTAGTGGACTAAAGGGACCACTTGGCCATGGAGAGAGAGTGTCAGTGTGACTCAGGATGGGACGTCAGTGATCTATGTTGCTGCACACTGCTGTCTGTGTCACTGTGAGAGTTGATTTCATGTACGTGTGTCCGCCCATTCTAATTTCTTGCTCTCCTTGAGTCCTGTCCCTGAGTTACTTACTATATCGAAAATAAAATAAGAAATGTTTTTTGCCTTTATATTGACCTTAAATCATATTGCTATTTGCATATTGTACTTGTCTGTAGCCTAAATACTGAAATTTGCACTAAAAACTGTAATTTTGTAACTTTTGGAAATGCCAGTAAAAATGTGACTGTGCCAGTAAATTTTGGGTGTGATGTCAGTAAATTTCAGTCTAGTAAGTTGGCAACACTTTTTGGGACCAATGCTATAGGGCTCGACCAGGCGCTGTGGGACTCCTCTATCACGTCTAACTCCAACATGTTTTTTTTTCCCCTCGCCACCGCCTCTCGTCTAATCTCAGGTATTCGGTAGGGTTTTAGATTTACACGAACCCCGGGTTCCGTGATTATGTCATGTTGTAGAACAGTGATCAGTCCGAGTAGGGAAGGGAAAAAGTCTCTTTTTTTACTGACAACTTCCTTAACGTTGTTTTGTTGCATCAGTGACAAGGGCTCGGCTATGGGGCTATGGGGACATGGGCACTGCCAATAAATTCTCCCTGTCCTTTCATGGTTTTAGGAGATTAACATGGTAAATATGCTCTGGTTTCCTTTTTCCAGGCTGGTAAACTTTGTAGTTTACTTCCCCTACGCTTTCCCTAATCTCAAAGGGACACTGCCATTTTGCAGGAATTTACTTTCGACCGTGGGGACTAGCACCAGCACTCCGGGGTTGAAAGTTCGGGTTTTGGCACCCCGATTGTAAACCCTTCTCTGGGCTTCCTGGGCTTGCTCCATATGCTCTCGTACAAGGGGCAGAACAGCTGTGATTCGATCCTGCAACAAGGAGACATGCTCTATGATGCTTCTATATGGGGTGACCTCTCCCTCCCACGTCTCTTTTGCGACATCTAGTAGCCCCCTGGGATGTCTACCATACAAGAATTCAAAGGGGAAATACCCCGTAGATGGCCCCGGAACTTCTTGTATGGCAAACATGTGGTACAGCAGCAAAAAAATCCCAATTTTGCCCATCTTTATCCACCACCTTTTTTTAGCATACTCTTGAGGGTCTTGTTAAATCTTTCCACCAGACCGTCAGTTTGTGGGTGGTAAACAGAGGTACGGAGATGGGAAATTTTGTACACAATTCTCTGGTCATTCTGGACATGAACAGGATACTCTGATCCGTCAAGATTCCTTTAGGGATCCCCACCCAACTAAACAAATGGACCAGTTCCTTGGTGATAGTCTTAGCGGAGGTATTCCGCAAGGGTATGGCCTCAGGATTAATAAATAAAATCTGAAGACTCCAGATTAACAAAAATGACCGCCCAAATGAGGGGCAGGTGATGGGCTAGTCCACTCACCGAACAATGAGAACAGTGGGGCTCAGTGGCAAAAAAAAACTAGTTCTGACAAAAAAGGAAACCCACAAGAAAAGAGGGAGTCCGTAAGAACCACTAGTGGAGCCCAGTGGTGTATTTAGGTTATGTGCTGCCCTAGGCCTGACTAAACTCATGCACCCCCTAATTTAAATATGCCTACCCCTTCCTGTCAAGGCCACATCCTTTCCTATTGAAGCCCCACCCTATAATCTGTAAACCACACCCATACCTCTTTAGGTGCCACCTTTTTCTCAGCCCTATCAGTGCAGCCTTATCAGTGCCCATCAATACAGTCCCATCAGTGCAGCCTTATCAGTGCCCATCAGTGTCACCTTATCAGTGCCCAACATCAGTATAGCCCCATGAGTGCAGCCTTAACAGTGCCCATCATCAGTACAGTCCCATCAGTGCAGCCTTATCAGTGCCCATCATCAGTACAGTCCCATCAGTGCAGCCTTATTAGTGCAAAGCAGTGCAGCCTTATCAGTGCCCATTAATGCAGCCTATCAATGCCCATCAGTGCCCATATCAGTGCTGCCTTATCAGTGCAGTGCAGCCTATCAGTGGCCATCAATGCGGCCTCATCAGGGACTACCACTATAGCCTATTGGTGCAGCCTCATCAGTTCTAGGCTGGGTTCACACTAAAGTGATCTTAGACATCGCATGTGATTCACATCCGCACGGCGGTGCCGATCGCATGCGATGTCTGCAAAATGCGAGTTCAGCCATACAGTTGTATGGCTGAACTCGCATTGGATTCGCACAGAAAAAAGTGCAGGGACTTTTTTTTCCTGCACTGGAATCAGATCGCATGGGTGTTCTCACCCATGCGATCTGATTCCTGTCCGAATCCACAGTTTGCACTGCGATCTGTGAACCGATCTGGGGGTGTCATTAACATTGTACTGACACCTGCAGCTGTTCGCAGAGGACAGTGTGAACTGCCTGCGGGAGAGATCCAATGTGGAAACCGGCACTGGAATCAGGAATCCCTACAATGTGAACCCAGGCTAACTGTGTGTAGCACTGGATACCTACCGCTGAGCTTCCAGCTGTCAGTATCCCTCCACACACACCGCCGGCAGCTGCTTTAGGTCCCACAGAGTAAAGACTCCCTGCTGCCAGCCTGGGGACACTGACCGGAGGACATTCCATACCACACACATTAGACAAATTAGACGGCCGTTAATGCGAGGCCTTAGGCGACCACCTAATTTGCCTAATTAGCACTTTGCAGCATATGAACTTTTACTGAATGTGCATTGTTTAATACATTTGCAATGATTGCAGCATGCATGGAGCACTTTGCACACGCTGAAATCATTGCAAACTCATTAACAATGCACATTCAGTAAAAGCTCATATACTGCAAAGTTTACAGTACATGAACTTTTATTGAATGCAGACTTTTTAATAAGTTTAGCGGATCATTTTCTTGCAGTAGTATCATCATGATCTGTATATATCCATATTTGGTACTTTATCTGTGGCCAGGCCAATACAAAAGTAATTGTTTCTACCTGCTGGTCTGACTCCTGGCCGCCGCCCGGGGTTCCCCTCGTGCTCCTCTCTCTCGTCTTCTCCTCCTCCTGTCACACACAGACCCCGGCGCCAGAAAGCCGCGTCGAGGAGGGTAGGCGGAGCCTCCCTCAGTCCAATGATGTGCAGCCAGTCACGGCCGCGTATGGGGACGTGAGTAGTGTTGAGCGAACCCGGACTGTAACGTTCGGGTCCGTACCGAACTTTCGGGTGTCCGTGGCACGGACCCGGACATTTCAAAAATCGTTCGGGTTCGGTCCGGG
>BLSH010397977.1:11157-25308 GCA_018402905.1 Glandirana rugosa | reverse complement strand
ATCAGGACGGAGCCAGGTGGCTCTTGTACTTTGTCCTTTTTATACTACCACATTCGTTGTTTTCCAGATTCACAGTACAGGTTATCGCACATCCTCGACAAAGTGTTTTATCGTGGGTTACTATTTACGGTTCCTCATGTCCCTGTTTTATCAGGTCAATAGTCTACCAGTCCATTCACAACCTACAAACCAGCGTCCTGTAGTGTCGGTACTTTCATTCCGAATCCTCCCTTTAGTGACCTCCCTGGTCCCTCTCGCTCCCACTCGTGTGTACTTATCACAACTCGCTTGGGCCTGACGGGCACTTGTCCCACCCTTACCCCCATTTCCCTTCCTTTTGCAGACCTCTAGGACTTTCCAGGACTTTTTTACAGCAATTTTCAGAACTTTTAGTAAAATTACCAGAACCCGGACCCGAATCCGGACTTTTTTTGAAAAGTCCGGGTTCCGTTCCGGGTCCTGGACACCCAAAAGTTCGGTACGGACCCAAACTTTACAGTCCGGGTTCGCTCAACACTATTCATGTGTGCTCACCCTCGCTCTCCCTGGTCCCTCCAGTGATTTCCCTCCTAAGCCTTACTTTCATGGCTGTGATGTCCTGCGACCAAACATCCAACACTTACCTGACCATCTGATAACTGGACTATTTTGTCCCTGTACTCCTTGGCATTTATCATTGGGTGCTATTTTGTGAAACAGCTCCTACACGCTATTGGACATGACACTTAGACCTTTTGTTGCTTACACCATCATATTTTTCCTGTTTCATGTTCTCGGTGGACCGAGGCAGGACTAAGCCATCTAAATTCATGTGCCCTCCTGATTGATATCTCATGTAGATGAGGATTTTAATGTGACCACTTACCCCTGAAGAAGAACTTTCGAAACGGGTTGAGCTTTGTCTGCCACCTAGTGGCAATGCAAGTGGTCTAAGTGTATTTATATTTTAATTGTTTGTTATCAACATTATTTCTTTCACCGATTCACCTGTTTTGTATGTTACCCCTTTCATGTCTGTTTTCTTTACTGTATGTTTACTGTGTATCCCTTGATGGCTGACCTTCCATCAAGGTCATATTTTTTTAAAAATGTATGAATAAACATTTTCAATTTTACTTTAGTCTTTTGCTCTTTGAAGAGTTGGTGCCTATAAAGTCCCATTGGGGGGTTCTTTCTACTTCATATATCTATTAAAGTTCATTTGTGTATAAAGGCAGGCGTCCCAATACTTTTGGCAAGATCGCAGATTGTGCAAGATTTGCAATGGTGGTGGAACCCTGGTCCACATAAATACTAGATTTATTTAAAACTTGGGGAAGGACTTGTTTTTAACAACACAAAAAGAGCTGACAGCCTTTCTACAGGATGTGGCATATTTGGGAATTGAACCTATAAACCCCAGGTTCACTCAGCAGAAGTGCTAAGCCCTTAGCCACATTCATGGAGCATATATTGCTGTGATGTCAAACAGTCCTAAGTCTCAGAGGTGCAATAAATGAACCAATGCAGATGTACTGTTGAAGGCTGCATAACCATTGAACAACCTGTTTCTGGCATATGCCATATGTTTTGAAGGTTTGTTGTGGCTTAGTACTGTGAGCATTCTGCTATAGAACATCTCTCATTTTGGGGCAGTTGGCTTGGTAAGAAGCTGCAATTATTGCTGGATGGGATATGTTAAGGCTGATTATAGTCCTTGCCCATAGAAAACATGTGACACAATTTGCAATAGTGGTGGAACCCTCCTACACATAAATACTACATTTAGACATAATTTTGGTAAGGACATGAGTTATGAGTATAGAAAACCTCTCCAAATGAAGTGATATGCTCGGGATGCAAACCCAGAACCTCTATGTTCCTAGGTAGAAGCGTTAAGCTGTTAGCCACCAGTCTGCCGAGTATGCAACCCTTCTACACATAAACACACATATACTGCATTGATTTGGACATATAGGTGGTGGAATTACATTAGTCTGGAGTTTATTCTGTTCTATTTGGTGGTGCTTGGAGTGTAGAACAGTGATGTTATTGCAACAGCAATGGTATTGTTTGTGGTTTGTGAGGATACCTGTGTGAGTTTGGGAAAAGATTTTAATGAGATGACAGCAACAAGTGAGAGACAGAGAAACAGAGAAAAAAATATTTTAACAAAACATGAGATTACACATTCTAACATTCTTAAAAACTAATTAGATTATGAAATAGCAACATTGTTGCAGGGACAATTTCTTTGAGAGAAAGATACATTTCATCTCAACATGAAAAGGATTTCTTTAGGGAAGTTACAATTGTACCATTAGAATCAATGGCTGAATCTTGCGTTGGGCTATATAGCCCAAATTTGTAGAGTTGAGCGAACCCGGACTGTAAAGTTCGGGTCCGTACCGAACTTTGGGGTGTCCGGGACCCGGACCCGAACCCGGACATTTCAAAAAAGTTTGGGTTTGAGTTCGGGGTTCTGGTATTTGATTCCATGTGTTGAATAGCTGCCAAGGGCAGCCAATCAACAAGTGTTTCACTGGTTTGCCCTTAGAAGCCATCACAGCCATGCCTACTTATGGCATGGCTGTGATTGGCCAGTGCATCATGTGACCCAGCCTCAATATGGGGCTGGAGTCACCGTGCTGCATGTCATATGCTCTCAAGCTAGTTTAGGAAGAGGATGCTGCTGGCTCTGTGAAGGACAGATTGCAGATATGATATAACATCTCATCCTGCATTACTGAACGATCTGATTGTGGACAAGGTAGAGATTACTAGTACTGCTGCTTTGAGGGACATATTGCAGACCTCATCCTGCTGCACAGAACGATTTGACTGGACTAGGTAGAGTCTACTGCTTAGAGGGACAGATTATTGTTCTAAAATCATTTCCAAGTTCTATAGGGAAAGGTTCCAGCTGTTGTTTTAAGGGACAGATTATTGTTCTAAAATCATCTCCAAGTTCTATAGGGAAAGGTTCCAGCTGTTGCTTTAAGGGACAGATTATTGTTCTAAAATCATTTCCAAATTCTATAGGGAAAGGTTCCAGCTGTTGCTTTAAGGGACAGAATATTGTTCTAAAATAATTTCCAAGTTCTATAGGGAAAGGTTCCAGCTGTTGCTTTAAGGGACAGAATATTGTTCTAAAATCATCTCCAAGTTCTACAGGGAAAGGTTCCAGCTGTTGCTTTAAGGGACAAAATATTGTTCTAAAATCATCTCCAAGTTCTATAGGGAAAGGTTCTTGCAGCTGTTGCTTAGAGGGACAGATTATTGTTCTAAAATAATCTCCTAGTTCTATAGAGAGAGGTTCCTGCTGTTGCTTAAAGAGACAGATTATTGTTTCTTGCACAAAATTAAAAAGTGCATCTACATTGCTGGTTTAAAAAAAAAAAAAATATTCTAAAAACTACATTTGTGGCCAGCGGTGCATTTCTTGCATAAAAATAAAAAAAATGTCTACATCGATGGTTTAAAAAAAAAATATTCCAAAAACTACATTTGCGGCCAGCGGTGTATTTCTTGCATAAAAATAAAAAAAAACAGTGTTGGCTACCTCCTCCTTCTCCACCGCCACTTCCACCGCCTCCTCAACCTCCAACTCCACATCCACCTCCAATTTTTATTTTTTTATGTGATTTTAGCTTAAAAATTATTTTAAGTTATTTCCCTATCCCCATTTCTTTGTAGGACACTTGTCCGACTCTTACCCCCATTTTCCTTCCTTTTGCAGACCTCTAGGACTTGCCAGGACTTTGTTACAGCCATTTTTTTGCCTAAAAGTTCGGGTCCCCATTGATTTCAATGGGGTTCGGGGTCCGGGATAAAGTTTGGGTCAAGTTCGGTCCCGAACCCGGACCTTTTCCCGAAGTTCGGCCGAACCTGCAGAACCCGAACTTCCAGAGGTTCGCTCAACTCTACAAATTTGCCTTCTCAAGAAGGCATTATAGAAAAGCGCAAATTTGTGAATTTACTATAGCGCCCTCTAAAAAAGGCATGGGAGTTAAAAAGAGGGAATTTTCTTGTCTGAGCTCAGTTGTGCTGATGAATAGTCAGGAAAAAAGGGGGAATTTGTCTCTTTTCAGACTTTCAATGATATTTCAGGTTATATAGCACTTTTTCAAACAATTCAAAAGCAGATCATCATTAAACAAGATATTACATTTTTAAGAATCATTTAGGTGATCATATCATGCTCTAAACATTATTTCCATGTGCAATTCCCTTGCTTCTACCACGACTAGTTTTTTAGTCAGCCTCTGTTGTCTGGGCGTTATAGTGAAATTGATTCTGGGACTATTTTCTCCCTCAGGGCTTTAGTGAATTCCATTTTCGCGCAAATTTGCGATTCTACACGTTAAAATTTGGGCGAAGGCAGAATCGCACTATAGTAAATGTCCCCCTATAACTTTTTTGCGCAAATCAATAAATATACGCTTATTGACTTTTTTTTACCAAAGACATGTGGCTGAATGCATTTAGGCCTAAATGTATGACTAAAATTGAGTTTATTGGAGGTTTTCAGTCGTTTATATCCCAAAAAATAAAAATCCCAGAGGTGATCAAATACCACCAAAAGAAAGCTATATATGTGGGGAAAAAAGGACGCAATTTTCATTTGGGTACAGCATTGCATGACCGCGCAATTACCAGTTAAAACAGCACAGGGCCAAATTGTAAAAAGTACTTTGGTCATTAAGGGGGTAAAACCTTCCGGGGCTGGGGGGGCGTGGCCTGACACAGTCGAGAGTGGACGTGTGCCCTAGGAGCTCCGGCCGAGCCAGGCACAATCCACGGGAATCCAGCCCTACAAGAGAGAGGTGAGCAAAGCCAGCACACCATCCGAGCTCCCCTCTCTACTAGCTCCATTTACAGCCCCAAATCGAGAGGATCGGCAGCCAGCGTCCGGGTACCTGAAAATCGAGGCCGCAGCTTTTGCGGCCTACTGGTACCGGACCGCACGGCGCGGCCCCTGGAGCCTCAATCCTCCATCCACCTACAGCACAGCATAAAACACCCCTCTGGGCCCCTACCCTAACAGCTGGGGACAGAAAGGGGGAAAGATTAAGAGGAAGGAGGACTTTTAAAAAACAAGGCCCAGCGGCAGTTCAAGATGGCGGTGTAAACCTGCTAGTCCGCACACTGGGGGACAGAAATCAGCCATAGTAGGCCTTTCACGACCATCATCATGGGGAAAAACAGTGGCTAACCGCCTCAAACCCGCTCCAGATCGCCCAGGGACGGTGACTCGCAAAGCAGCTATAGCATTCCGGAAATGTTTCGGTCACAGCCACGTGAGACCACTGCTTCGAGTCGGGCCTCCGGGGCCTCTGCTCCAAATACACGCGCTCCCAGTCCCAGCGCTACAGAAGGTAACCCAGCATATCCACGCGCAGCAAACCCTCTTCCTGCCCAACCACTAAACCTACAAGACCTGCGCATGGTAGCAGAAGATATCAAAGCCACCTTAGCTGCAGCAATTACAGACCTCAGACAAGATCTCCACTCGGTAGTCACACGTATGGACGACATAGAGGTCACAACAGCCCACCACAGCTCAGAGCTGCAGCGACTCCACTCCGTGTCACAAGCTCATGACACCCAACTCAGAGACCTGCACCGACAGATCAAAGATTTGGACAATCGTGGACGCAGACATAATGTCAGGGTTAGAGGCATTTCCGAAACGGTCGAAACCAACCAAATCACCCAGGCAATTGTCTCAATCTTCAACGACCTTCTAGGTCGTCCACCAGAAGCCCCAATCGAGATTGAACGGCTACACAGAGCCCTACGACCAAGAGGCAGGGACACTGACCCTCCCAGGGATGTTATTTGTTGCCTGGTCAACTTCAAATTAAAAGAAGAAATCCTGAGACAGGCTAGACTTCGTTGCACGCTTCTATTTCAAGGTACCGAGATAAAACTGTTCCAGGACCTCTCTCCTATAACCCTGAAGCATAGAAGAGACCTCCGTCCGCTACTAGATGTCCTGCGTACCAGAGGGGTGCAATATAGATGGAAATTCCCCTTTTGCCTATCGGCAACCCACCAAGGTAGAAATGCATATCTCAGGGTACCAGAGGACCTCCCGACCTTTTGTGACACCCTAGCTATGCCTCGAGCCACATCTATGGAAGCCATCCCTGTGAGAGATGACTTCCAACTACGCAGAAGAAGATCTACCTCTCCCCGGGCAGTAGGCTCCTCAAGAAACAGAAACGCGACACACACAAGCCCTACCGCCTCTCCGGTACATCGGCGACCCCGCCAAGAAGACTCCGGTTAGCCCCGGGGCCTTTGTCCCTCCCAGATGACACCAAAGACTTTACCTTACTACTTGCCCTTTACAGGGCGGAAGACCCCCTACTGGCTACCAGCAATTCTTAATAGCTTTAGGACTTAATCCTCTCTTTGAACACTGACCCTGTCGGAGATGCACAATAGAGCTATCAAAAGTCATAGCTTACGTATAACATAGTTTTCCCCCGGCATGCCTCACGCAGGAGACACTAGAGCCAGCCTCGCAGACTGAGCCCATAGAGAGGCCTCCCACCCGTCCCCTCCCTCTCCGATCCCCTGAGAAATCTAAATTGGCCAAAGACATAGCCGGGAGGTGGACTTCTCCCCCTCTCCGAACCAACAACAGAAATGTCTCGGCAGCCCCACAGGAAGAGAACGCTTTCCCGATTGACACGCCTTTCCATACGCTGTAGATACAGCTGCTGCAATAACTGTTCCCCTCCCCCCCCCACACCCACTCCTATAAGGAATAAGTAAGATGTCATACTAGGACTTATTGAAAGGGTACTACTATGTCAAATGCCTTGTTTATTGTTCCGTGTATCTTTTTCCTCCTGTTTCTCCCCTCTTTCTTCTCTGCTCTGCTCCTCTCCTTTCCTCTCTCACCACACAGCTCTCGAAAGACGCCTCTCCCTGGAGCCCCCGGGATGTGGGGGAGGGGGGGATGTATATCCTGTCTATATTCCTACAGGCATACAGTGTCCTCCCTTGATGGAAGGATGACCAGCACGCCTCTAGGCCCAGAAAGACTCCCGGCCCAGGTGCACGGAACTACATGACCGACAACAGGTCCTAATACGTGATCACGGGGACTACCCCAGGAGAGAGGCAATCTCCCCACCTTCTATCCAGAGGTGGCTTGCCGGATTATGAGGTACTCTGGCCATATGTTTTGTATGTTATTTACGTCCCGGTCCCCGGGAACGATCGGACTTACACTGAGTAAATATTGCGAGTTATATGACCCAGGTACTTTCTGGTTCAAAACAAAAAAGAGTTTTTTGTTATATGTTTAACCGTAATTCCGACCTGCTGGTATACCCTACTCATTGTAACAGACTTGGTATTATCTTCAAACTAAGACCTCTTTTCCCTGTTTTTTTCATTTTTCGCCCCATCACCGCAGAGGCAGTAGACATAGTTCCACTTGAGACATGATATGCCTTACAGTCGTGCTACTCCCTCATGAGACCGGATGTGCCGAGCTCAGGAGGGAGGATAACGTTAATATTCTTCCTTCCCTAACCCCTCCTCAGGGACAGATGCCCAGATGAATATCTCCCTATAAAGAGGGAATGTCCTGATATTTTGTACCTCCCCCTGACAGGTTTCAGGCTGACGAACCCTAGGTCAACACACGTAACCGCTGTATGGTCCAGCAATTGAATACAGTTGCCCCCCAGCAGCAGAAACCGCCAGCCTCTAGACCCCCAGAGTGTTACACATACGAACAAACAATTATGTCCTAGCAAGACCCCCACACTCTGTCCCCCCCGAGACGCGTGTTCCCCCTTTCTAAGACCCAAAACTTTTCAATAGGCTAATGCCCCATCTTCACTTATGTCTGTCCCCCAGTGCTGCCAGACCTCTCGCCCTTCCCACACCCGCTCGACGACCTCAGACACTCCTCCACACAGCAAAAACCCTCAACCCTAAAATCAAGGGAGTGGGGAAACGCTGACCCTTACCAGACGACAGGCCCAATTGGATAATAGGTTTGCTCGGCATAACCTACCACTGGTACACACCACCCCGCACCGCACTTCCTGCCTAACCCCACTCTCCCTTTCCGTCCCCTCCCCTACCTGACCCACTCCATTCACCTTCCTAGCCCTTCTCATTCCCTCCCCCATCCCCCTTCACCCCCCCTCCTCCCCTGTAAACTCTGTGGGTCTCCAACGAGAGTTCTCACCGACAGCAGGAACTGCACCTCGTCTGTCCATAAGTGTTCACAAACCTCCCTGACTCCTACCCACATACCTCTCAAGACTTGTTGGACTCTTACCCTAACCACATCGCATAGGGTATAATGGCAACCTTAAATCCTCCAGCAGTCCAAACCTCATTAAAAGTGATATCTCTCAATGTTAAGGGCTTGAATACCCCAGAGAAACATAGCCAACTCCTTGACATGATGCGCTAGTTCAAAGCTGATGTTATTTTTGTCCAAGAAACTCACTTCAAATCCAGTCAAATCCCGAAAATAACGAACCGATACTTCCCAACTGCGTTCCACGCCACCAATGCCCAGGCGAAGACTAAAGGCGTCACTACCCTTATCTCTAAAAATACCCCATGGCACCTCACGGATTCCCTCATAGATGCAGAAGGGAGATACGTCTTCCTGAAAGGCCTCATAGGCACTACACCAGACACGCTCACAAATGTGTATAGCCCAAACAAATCCCAAGTAAGCTTCTTCCGGAGTGTCACTCAAACGCTAATGGCATTTCAATCGGGACTCACGATCCTGGGGGGAGACTTTAATGTAGCTCTCTACCCCCTTCTTGACACGTCCTCCAATACCTCCTCGTTCCCATTCAGAGCGTTACGCCAGATAAAAACCCACCTCCAAGATCTTTTTCTTCACGACACGTGGAGCACACTGTATCCCAATACCAAGGACTATACCTACTTTTCAGCTCCACATAACCGATACTCTAGGATTGACTACTTATTCCTATCACAAAAAGACCTCCCTCTTCTTACACACGCGTCCATTGAGCCAATGACCATTTCGGATCATCATCCGATCACTATCACCCTATCTCTCCCCGGGGAACGCGCTTTCACTAAAATCTGGAGGCTTGATGCATCACTCCTAACGTCTGAGCCCGATAGATTACACATCCAAGAGAGTATCGTAAAATATTTTAGAGAAAATAACACACCAGAAGTACCGCCCCTTACCCAGTGGGAGGCACACAAGAGTGTAATCAGAGGACGCTTTTTAGCACTACAACCCACTCGCAGGGAGGAAAAGCAAAAAACATTAGACTGCCTAATTCACAAAATACGTGTCCTGGAATGGGCTCATAAGCAATCCCAATCAGACAGGGACTATAAAGAGGCTCACCCACACACGAGAACTTCTTCGAGAGGAGTTAGATCGTAAAACTAGGAGAAAATTAATTCTTAGCCACAAGCTTTTCTATGAATTTGGCAACAAATGCAGCAAATTCCTAGCTAAAGTGATCAAAAAAAAAAAGCCTTGTCTCATATCCACACTATTAAAGACTCACATTGTAGGACATTCACAAAAAACACAGATATTGCCTCCCAGTTTGAACATTACTACTCAAACCTGTACAATCTCCCTAAACATTGTGCCTCCCCTGGCGAGCAGACCAAGCATACAGCAAACATCAGGGAATTCCTCCACAAACACTGCCCCGCTCCGATAGACCCTGAAGAAGCACAGCTCCTAGAAAGACCCATCACAGAAACAGAACTTAAAAGTGCACTGAAGCAAACAAAACCAAGCAAAAGCCCAGCCCCTGATGGATTCACCTTGATCTACTACAAAACTTTCATTGACACCCTCTCTGCCCCATTCCTCTCGGCATTCAACTCGATTCCAACCACAACCCTCCCATTTAACCATCTTCTGGAAGCACACATCACGGTAGTCCCAAAAACAGATAAGGATGCCACATCGGTCACAATTTACAGGCCAATCTCTTTATTAAACGCCGATGTCAAGCTATTCACAAAGATTTTGGCAAACCGCTTAATACCATTACTACCCTACCTTATAAAGAATGACCAAGTGGGCTTTGTTCCTGGATGAGAGGCCAGGGACAATACGATTACTGCCATCAATGTGCAACATTGGATACACACCAAAGCACTTAAGGGGTTCTTCCTCTCCTTGGATGCGGAGAAGGCATTCGACAGGCTGGCCTGGGACTACATGGGGGCCACATTGAAACAAATTGGAATAAAAAACATGATGTTTAATTTCATCATGTCCTTATACACGACGCCCACCGCGCAGGTGCGGGTCAATGGCCACCTGTCGAGCGCCTTCTCCGTTTCCAATGGGACGAGACAAGGATGCCCTCTCTCTCCCCTCCTTTTCATGCTTACCCTAGAACCGTTCCTGAATTGCCTATGATCCAAGGAGGAGATCAGAGGTATAGAACTCCCAGGGAGAACCTACAAACTTGCAGCTTTTGCGGATGACTTGCTCCTTTTTTTACAAGACCTGCATATCTCCTTACATAATCTCGAAAAGAATTGGCGGCATTTCAGCGAATTTCAAACCTCAAAATTAACATGTCTAAATCGTACACGCTCAATATATCCCTCCCCAAAGACATAGTTGCTCAATGCCGAAGGAATTTCCCTTTTCAATGGAAGTCAGACGCCATAAAATGCCTAGGGACCCATCTAACCGCCCAACCAGTAGACCTTTACAGCAGGAACTATTTACCTTTACTAAAAACTATTGCTGACGACCTGAAAAATTGGGATAAACCTTATTTCTCCTGGTTTGGTCAAGCGGCAATACTCAAAATGAATATACTTCCCCACATTCTATTCCTAATACAAACAATCCCAATCCTAATTCCCCAAGCTTTTTTTGCATCATTCCGCAGATGCTGTTCTAACTTCCTTTGGAAAAACAAACACCCTAGGATTAGTCAGGAGCAACTAACTAAACCGAAATCTAAAGGTGGTATAGGACTCCCAGACCTTAGACACTACTACTGGGCCTCCCACCTGACAAGAATTGTCAACTGGTATGCCCACGAAAACAGCAAGAACTAGATTTATATTGAAAATGCCTTTTCCCCGACACCATTGAAATCGACCCCATGGATACCCGCTCAAGCAATCGCCCCTGCTCTCAAGCAACACCCTCTTATTCACACAACATTGTCCTGCTTCAGAGAAGTGTGTAGGAGAACAGGCCTCTCGACCAACCTGGGACCCCTAACTCCAATTAAACACAATCCAACCATTCCCCCCGGAATGTCCAATCGATTTTTATAGGGAGTTTGGCCCCATCAAGATATGACTGCTTCCCATTTCTATAAAGACGGAACACTACTAAATCGAAAGGCAATTCAGACATGTGACCCAAACACCCTGATTTCCCCATGGGTATACTTCCAAATCCGCCACTTTCTGAGAGAGGCCAACAGGAAATCAGCTGTCTCTAGACCCCTCACTCCGTTTGAAAATCTCTGTTCCCAATCGCTGGCACAAAGCCACCTGATCTCGACTATCCATAAGATGCTCTTTGCCTCGGTGCTCCCCAGCTCCGGAACTTCATGTGCGAGATGGGAAAGGGATTTACAAATGACAATCTCAGACGATCAATGAGAAAAAATGTTCACTCTGGCCCATAAATGCTGACTTAATGTATCCATACAAGAGAATAGCTACAAACTGCTCACGCGCTGGTATAGGACTCCACAGCTTCTCCATAGGTACAATCCCGCTATAACCGAGCAATGCTGTAGATGTTCCAGCGAGCCCGGTACTCTATTGCACATTTGGTGGACTTGCCCAGCATTACAACAATTCTGGACCCAAGTACACGATATGACCACCAAGATCTCCACATACCCCTTAGAAGCCACCCCAGCGCAATCTCTTTTTCATCACTCAACGCTATCAGAACACACATATCGAAAATCCCTGGTAGTACACCTACTCAATGCTGCCAAAATGTGCATCCCAATTTGCTGGAGATCCTCATCCCCCCCGACAATTTCAGTATGGCTCACTCGAGTTAACAGGATTGCAGAGATGGAAGAATTAATACAGATAGCCAAAGAATCCCCCACCATAATACATGGGCTTGTTGGACGCATTTTAAAACTACGCAAGAATATGCAACACTGATGACTAGACGTTGATCACACCTCATTTCACCCTGGTCCAAACCCTAGTCTGGACTTTCTGGGGACGAATTGGTGGAGACCCATCGAACCAATACCCCCCCTCCCCTTTGTCCCCAACTTCCTCAACCCCTCCCTCCCACCCCCACTCCCTACCCTGTACAATCACTCTCTGCATGCTCTTAGACTCAGCCCCATACAAAATAGGACCCAGCGGATGTAACCACACATAGCCTCATCTCACTGATTACAACCCCCCTCATGGGACAGACAAAGCACCGTTTAAAGGCCCACTCTCCTATTTCAACAAACACAAACCTCTTCAAAAAGTAAAGGTTACGGCAGCTTCTATGCCCAGGTCTCGCACACAAGTAAGGGAATATCCCCTCCCCCTTTTCCAACCACAGTCTAGAGTCCTTAGGTATATCAGCAACTCCCCTGGCATACCCAATGAGAAGACCTGAAGAATCAGATGGAACTTGTAAATGATAAGTAAATGATAGATGCTACTGTTTATCAGCTGCCTAGCTAAATAGGCATGACAATGTATGCTGTGATCCTCTACAACTGTGTTTCACATTATCTGATCCCTTTTGTATGTTACACGATATTCTTTTGTGATGTTGAGTGTATTGTACTGACTTTTGGCAAAATAAAAATCTTTGAATGGAAAAAAAAAACCTTCCGGGGCTGAAGTAGTTAATAAAAAGTCTCAAATTAGAGTCCAAAAGAACCCAAACAGCCTATATTGATTAATAAATATCAAACAATTTCATTAGAAAGATTGAGGAACCAAGCTCAGTATAGAGGTATACAGATCGATGCCCTGTAAAAGCAACTAAAAAGGATATGAAGAAGATGTTGTAAATAAATAATTTTAAACAAATGAAAGGAATCTATTCATAATACTCAGACCAGTAATTAAAAGACATAACAACAAGAATGGGTTTAAACATAGGGTTCCATCTCAACCAACAGAAGATGATTACTCCATCATAGCAGGATGACGGGTTACAAAAAACACAATATATATCTTCCTCCAATAGAACAACATAATCACATAAGACACTTGCTAGCCCCCTTGTGATAGCAATAAAGGTAAATGAAAAAAATGTTCAAAACTTTAAAAGATTAAGAAATACATTTAAAATAGTTCAAAAGCAACCTTGTCTCCCTGTCTACACACGTAAATACAAATGTGTGCACAGAGCTGTCTACATACATGTGTATGTAAGTAGCAGCTTGCACCATATATGTGAGGTGTTGAATGTCACAGGGAGAGCAATAATTTTAGATTCTTCTCTCATGGTTAACACTTAAAGTGGTGAGCTGTAAAATATTTTAACATGTCACCTATGGAAAATTTAGGATACCTTGGTACTTTATCATTTCAGAGGTGCAGTCAGTTTTAAGGCTAGGCATGTTTGGTATCTGTTTACTTGATGCAGCCAAATCTCTTAAAATTTTCACAAATAAGTGGGAATTATATTGGGCGTGAGTGCATTAAAAGTAACTTTGAGGCTGGGTTCACATATGTGCGGCCGCGGTTTCCAGCATGGTGCGTTCCCGTTCACTAGTTCAGGTGCAATTCAGGTCTGAGTTTTTGCCTGAATTCGCATCTGAACCAGATCCAAACACGCATAGAACCCTAAAGGTTTCCCAAGATACGCACAAACCTAGACCAAGTCTACGCTTAAGTCCGTTTTTGAGTCTGGACTTAACGTGGACTTGATCACTTGCCCTTGCGTGGTACGACCTTTGGCGCCGGCGTGTATACACTTGGGTCGGAGTTTCAATGAAAATTACGTGAGTGCGGGTTATATTAAGGGTGAATAAACACTTTTAAAATTCTCTAAACCGACGTAGTTCATTTGTCTATGGTTTGTACGGATCGGAATTTTGACTGACGTGGAGACTTTACTATTTCATGGTTCCATAGGATTTAAAAGGTATCCACTGTACAATTTTATAAAATGTCGAGTGGTGAAATTCACAATTGGTACTCTCTTCT